>BCLG01001363.1:88564-115374 GCA_001602295.1 Zoysia matrella | reverse complement strand
GATCGGCCCTGGTAGTGGTGAGACGACGAGTGGTGCTCTATAGCTGTAGGCCTGGGAGGAGGCTGCCGAACATGGGAACGGAAAAAGGGAAGGATTAATTTGAGTACAAGAGGAACGGGAGGTTTTGAATTATCTGGCCTTTTTCTGATCTCGTGGGATTACTCGAGTTGTGCGTTAGTACGAGTAATGCAGTAGGCTTGTGTTTAGCGGGAGAGTCGCATACTTATACGCAGGGGACATGACATCTTAGGATTTGCTTTGCGAGTTGCTGCAAGAGCACTAAGTACTCTATCTTCCTATTTTTAAGAATCGATTTTGATCACTGTGACCAAACCTTTTTACCACATAGCAATAGGAAAATAATGAGGTGGAGTCGAGAGCTGACGTGCAGTTAAGGGGCCCTTTGATATTATACCTCAGCTCTTGATTGTTATATAGAATAAGAGCTTTGTCGAAGACTGTTTTATAAAAAAAGTGATTTTGTGAAGTGATTTTTTTAAATAAATTAAAAAGTTAAAAGTAAAAAAAATAGTTTTTTTTTATTTTGTGAGGTGTTTCTTTATACTGATTTTAAAAATTTATCTTAAAAAATAAAAAAATTATTTTTAACCACAAAATTATTTTATACAAGAATCAGAAGTGAGTTTAAAAATCAGGAGGAGGCGACTCGAGAAAGCGGCGCGACGATGGCAATGTATTTCTGCGCTCGCTAGTTTTGGGTGAGACTGTAGGCAGATAAAGCAGGAAAGCGCTAGTGATGGGAGGTGGGCGATAAGCGAATTTTCTCAGCATTATTTGCAGTCAAATGTTATCTGAGAGTTATTAAATTTGATATGACTCACAAATTATATTTAAAGTGAGGCTCATTTATTATACAAGAATCAGAAGTGAGTTAAAAAATTTAGGAGGAGGCAGCATGAGGAGGCGGCGCGACGATGACAATGTATTTCTGCGTTCGCTAGTTTTGGGCGAGGCTGTAGGCAGGTAACGCATGAAAGCGCCGGTGCTGGGACGTGGGCGATAAGCGAATTTTCTCAGCATTATTTGCAGTTAAATATTATCTAAGAATCATTAAATTTAACAGATTAATAGTTTAAATTTATTTTAACTCAGACTCACAAATTATATTTAAAGTGAGGCTCATTTATTATACACTCAGTTTTCATCACTGATTGCAGTGATGCTCACGTTGAGCGTCCCGTCGTCGTGTCCATGGGAATCGGAAAGGTGGACTAGCTCGTCGCTCATGAACGTACCAAACAAAACGAGAGTGCATCCACCCATCCACGGCGCACCGACAAATGGCGACAATCTCGTGTCGACCCGGCACGGGCGCATGCAACGTGATGGTCCTGCTGCCGGCGACGGCGATGGCGACGAGCGCGCCGACGGTCCGGGTCCCGAACCGAACCCACCCTCTCCCTCCCATGGGATCACGGAGGAACGTGTCGAAAAGCCGGCGGAAACTGGGAGTTGAGTCGGGTTAGGCGGGCGGCCGTATTCCGACGCCGCTTGGTGGTGGTGGTCACGGAGTTCGTGGCGCGCACCTTGATTAGCTGCTCGCATGAAAGTGAGGGGTCGCGTTGTAGATAGACTTGATTGTAGGCTGCGTTAATACCGCTGGTCCAAGGCCTAGTCGTCGGCGCTGAATAGGAGTACTGTACTTCACCGTCCGCATCCGATGGGTCGGAGTAGCAGCAGTTTTAGACGGTGTTGTGAGAATCGGTGGTGCCAGTACTTAATTAGTTCCAACGTTTATCTGTGTAATGCTGGCCCGAGTGCATTTGAAAGTGTTCAAATTTCCCTGCCACAACCTTCCGTGGCGAACGTCACAACTCACAAGGAGGTGGATCGGTTGACGTGTTCGATAGGCTTTTTCAAGGTGATGCTCAGTGGTCACCCTGCGCGCCGAGGCCGGGGAACATGGCGCAGCGTGGCGCGGGACGGCAGCGGCCGGTGTTTTCTTGCCGATCTTGGGGGCCGGCGAGGCGCTTACGCGCGTGTCGTATCCTTGTAGCAGGCCTCTCGTTGGAGGCTAGGAACCATACGGGGTCCGCGACGCAGCAGCGCAGCGCATAGATCCCGGTCGCAAAAAACACGGGAGCAGTACGTTTCGTCGCCGGCGCCTCGGATTCAGATCCCCTGAATTGGGGTTGTAAATTCAGACACGCTACAGTGCTTTGAATTTGAAACTCTTTCGGCCATCAAATCTAAAATAGAAAATTCAAGTCAACTGTTACAGTACTGTTTAAATTGTTACAGTATTTTTTTACTAATTCACGGTACCGTTTTTCCACTCACATTTTACTGCAGTATTGGCTCTGCATCCTCGGAGAGCAACCACAAATTGCTTGCTGACATAGATATTCCCCCAACACACGGGGCTTCAACTCTCCCTTCGTATAGACAGCAGATACTCCGTAGTAGCAGCATATTAGCATGTCAGCTTGCACTCGTGATGATTCTCGAACGTGACTGCACGAATGAAGGTATCGACTTTTCCGTCTTAGGAAAAGGAGGCTACTACTATTAGTACCACTAGCATGGTTGAAAAGCAGGAGCTTTCGATTGTTTATACTCCTAGTTGTATGCAGGGCCACCGTGCGAGCCCACAACGGTACGTACGCTGAGCCGCAAAGTCGGGAGGAGATGGACGAAAAGCGTAAACCGATGCCGTCGCGCAATCAATCATACGTGCCCGGCCCCGTCGCAGCACGATCGATTGCTGTGCCCCCATATGAAGAGAAACGATCAGCAGCCAGGAAGAACTGCATCATCGCGAGATGTGGTCAAGCGGGAGCATCACGCGGCCATGTGCTTTCGCGACAGCCCAGCCCCCACGGAATTTTATTATCTGCCATCATGATCATTCTCCGGTTAGGAAGCTGCGTGGTGGTCCTTGGTCGATAGTCGCTGCTGCGCACTGTATTCCGCCATAGCGTTGCAACAACACGTCTCTGCAGTTCAGTTTATTACCACGAGCATAGGAGTAGCTAAATGTGCAACTGCAGCCTGCTACAAATGTACTCCACTGGGATGAAGGCAATGTTGGATCAACAGAAATTTAGTAGTACTTGTATGTCGTAGGTTTTTTACTGACAGTCCTTTCATGCCTCTGTTGGAGCCATTATAATATCGTACTGATGTTCACGGATCTCTCAAATACCAGAGCGGTATATGCAACGTTCAGAGCTTCAGACATCGATGTCTACTCCAGATCTTGGGAGCCAGGAAAAGCCGTGGGTATTTTGGGGGTCTAGCCAATGATGCATCAAGGACTAGATAGCTTGAATAATCGGTGGATGGGTTTAGTACTCCTACAAGGTTTAGCATGGTGGTTAGTACGCATGCCAGCCTTGGGATGAGGGAAAGGAGGGCTTGGATGTTTGAGTTCGCCTGTCACGTTTCTGACCTTGTTTCAATTGGGAAACTACCAAGGTTCAGTACGTAATCTAGGGAGGTTTAGTTGCATCGTAGGTGAGGTTTGAATAAGAAGATCAGCTCACTAAATCAATGCAGAAATTAAGCCACTGAGCTATATGCTACTACAGTACTATTCGTAGGAGTACAGGTATTAGTGCAAGATTCAGCTAAGAGAACCGATGTACGAAGACAACATATTGTTCAGATCCGGCCGGATTAATTGATATTCGTGTGATGATCTAGTATGGTTGATGTGACACCGTAACTTGTTTTAATGATAGGAGTACAACTAATACCATCAACCGATACCTTGATTCAAAATACTCAACTGCTATGACTCAACCATTACCAAATCAAAATACTCAACTATCATCAACCGTAGTCTTGATTCTAGCACCAAGATCCCTCTTTCACTGTTAAAAAAGTGATTACAGCTACTTAAAGCGCATATACCAATTTCGCTGCTGCCTACATGTGACATTATGGAAAGAACATGATGTGTAGCTCCTCCATCTGATACCTCTATACACACATCTGTGGCTTCATCTACCATCTGTCCCTTTCACAAGCTGCCTTAGCCGCCTTCACCCAAGTTTTGCTGTGATTGTCTTTTACCTCCTTCGATTTCTATTTGGGGCTGGTTTATCTGTCTAAATGTTGAACTGATATGGGCAGAGAATCTTTAGTATCTTCTGGAGGGTCATAGTTTGGATCAGCAAGAAATGTAAGGGCGGTCACCACATCGCTTATCCGTGGTCTACTGTTTGCTTCTTCTTGTAAGCACATTGATGAGATTGCAAGTGCCTGGTCCAGACCTTTCAGGGGGAACTTCCCATCAAGCATTGGGTCAGCCATTTTCACAAACTTTCTCTTATCCTTGAAGAATGGTGCTGCCTGCAGATAAACAACATTTAGAAGAGCAGCATTGTAATTCTAAACTGTATGGGCAATCATCATATCAATTTTTTTAAGCTACAATCAAAATATGATTGTAAGTAAAAGAAGAAAGGGAAAAAAAGAGGCTCAGTTCTACACATTGCTTGAACAGAAAATGAAGATGTATTAGAAGCTTACCCACTGAATAAGAATCTGCTCGCGGGTAGGCTTCGTGGTGTCAATTGCTCGCCTCCCAGTAATCAGCTCCAAGAGGACTATACCGAAGCTATAGATGTCTGACATCTTCGTTAGCTTGCCGGTCATGGCATATTCTGGAGCACAATAACCGTATGTGCCCATTACCCTTGTGCTGACATGACTTTTGTCGCCCATCGGGCCAAGTTTTGCCAGGCCAAAATCAGACAACTTCGCATTGAAGCCTCCATCCAAGAGAATGTTTGAGGGCTTGAGGTCACGGTAGATCACCGGCGGGTTGGCTATCTCATGCAAGTACTCAATGCCTCTGGCTGCACCGCATGCAATCTTCATCCGTGTGTGCCAGGACAGTGGCTGAGAGTTCGGAGTGAGATCTGTGCAATTCAGTGGACAAACAAGTATAATTACAGTAATTTGCAAATGTATGATCTCCTTTCATTTTCTTGATTGATATTTTTTTTTATTACCTAGGAGATGATCTTGCAATGAACCGAGGGGCATGTATTCGTACACTAGAATCCTCTGTTCAGATTCAGTGCTGTACCCGAGCAAGGTGACAAGGTTCGGGTGATGGAGCAGGCTAAGCATCAGAACCTCAACAAGGAACTCATGATTTCCTTGTAACCCGTCCTTGTCGAGCTGTTTAACTGCTATAACCTAGACATGACATGATTAACACAACATGTTACTGTTATATTTCACATGTTTCTTCAAGTCTTAGTTTAGTGGAGCATAAAAAGGGAGCTGAGACAAGGAATATTTATTACTTCTTTAGTGTCTGGAATGTATCCTTTATACACCCTTCCAAAGCCACCTTCACCCAACAAGTTTTCTTGGCTGAAAGAGTTCGTGGCGTCAGCCAATTGACGGAATGTAAACACCCTGCTCGGGATATTATTGTTGCCAATCCGTAGTATTTCCCCTGCTGCAACCCTGTGCTTGGGACTGTCTGCATGCAGAGTAAGTTTCTGGCAGTCAGGAAAACACCATTGTTCATATTTTCATTCCACAACCTACAGCGCGTAAAATAAATTTCATGGCAACAAAGAATTTCAGAAATAAAGGATGTCTAAGAATAGGGTAATGGACATTCAGAGATGAACACTGTTCATTTTACTATGAATAACTATTTGATAAATCTTTTCGCGTCTTTGTAGCACGGACTGAGATCTGCACCATGGAATTCAAAATACCCTTGTTTATGGTGAAGTGCAGCAACATTCTTTCCAATGATACATGGAGGCTTTTAAAAGTTTCAAATTCAAAGCTCGAATGCGACAATCATGTAGATTTCTCTGGTTCATGCTTGCAAATGGAAATACAAAAGAGAAATGAAGGCTGGATTATTACTTGTGAGTGAAATTTCTTTGACGAGGTTCCGTTCATTCTTCACCTTCTTCTTCTTCCACAGCCTCTTCTTTACCCACTCGCACTTCTCCGGCTCCGGGGTCGCGGGGTTCTCCTTCTTCTTCTTCGACTCCAACGTCAACGGCTCCTCCTCTCGAACGCCTCCGCCACAGACACCACCACGCAGCCACTTCCTCTTCTTCTCTTTCTTCGTCTCCGATGATGTGGACGTCTCCTGCGTCGCCTCCTTCCTCCCGCCACAAACATGGCGGATCCACGAGCAGCAGCACGCGTAACGCAGGAGGTTCTGGCAGCCGCATCTGCAGACGGAGCTCAACAACCCCATCGCATTGCCGGATCGACGCGAGAGTGTGCGAGCACCCTCGTGCCGATCATCGCCCAGGCGACGGAAGAATTGCGAGAGGCTGCAAGGTGCTGTTCTTCTTCTGCCTTTTTTGGCACTTGGTTCTTCGCCGGTGCTCGTTTCTCTCTGTGGATGGGAAATTGGGAATGAGGCAGCTTCGCTTTTTTGCTTGGATGAGTGTTCCCCGGCCAAGAAGCCATTTTTGGTCCGCTCGTTTCTCTTCAAAGTTGCTCTTTCGTTTTAGTAATGGTCTTGCCACACCCCGATCTCTCGCATGAGAAATAGGAGTCTGTTTGCACCATTGGATGGCGGTGAGCGCAGGGGCCCGTCAAGGCATATGCATGCGGTGTGCAGTTGTGCCCACGGTGTTATTCGTCATTTAGGATTAGGATTAGGAGATGAGAAGAGCATAAATGTTGCATATTCTGTTTCATATGCAAAGTTACCGGTCTCCTCCCAGAATCATTGTTTCACTTTATGATTCATTATTGGATTATTAGTACTAGTAGTATCATCGATTCGTTGCTGAAGGGTACCAGCTAGTCTTCTCTGCTTCCAGTTAATTAAGCAGAGTAATAAGGCCCGGCCGCGAAGCTGCTGCATTCTTGGGGCTCGATCCGGCACATCGCCGGCAGCTGCCGCGCGTACACCCGCATCTCGCCCAGCCTCACGTGAGTCGTCTGTTCCCCGGCCGCGGCGCCGGTGCGAGGTGGGAACCCAATGTACCCCCTGTTCTGCTTCGTCTGGTCGCAACGCCCTCCTCCTGCCTGCTGCCGTCCTGTCTCACCGTAGCCGCCGCAGCCTCCCTGCTGCCGACGCGCACCGCCGTAGCCGCACCCTTCCTGTTGCTGCTGTCCCTGTCCGCCAACCTCGCCGCCGTATCCTCCTCCTTCCAGCGGCGCCACAGATTGCTCGAGGCTCCGCACCACCTGGCCGATGGCGGCGCAGCGGCACTCGGGGCTCACGTCCTGGAGTTGCAGGCAGCACTGCGCCCGCGGCTGCCACGGTCTCATCCAGGACGGCACCGCGACGCGCAAGCCGGAGAGATGCAGGTCCAGGAGCTGCCGGCACGCGTGGAGCGGGATCTGCTGCACCTCGCGCTGGCACTGCGTGTCCGTGTCCCTAAACCGCTGCGGGCACTCGTCTCTCTGCGCGAACGAGACGGCCGCGAGGACGGCGAGGAGCACCGCGAAGAACAACTTCGCCATTCTTGTTGGATTGGTGAGGCACTTCTAAGACGCGATAGGCTTGTAGCTACTGCTTCGGTCTACTTGCTTCTGTTGTTCCTGGCGGTGAGGTTAAGACGAGCAGGGCGGGGTGCGCTTTATAGCGACGCGCTGCGCTAGGGGCTAGATCGAGCCATGTTTGAGTGTACGTGATCGACGTGCTCAGTGTTATTAATCTTAAGGAGAAACGTGAGGAAGAACATGGTTGGTAGGGAAGTGGATAATGAAGTTGCACTGATTTGCACCGTATATTGTTTCAGAATGATTTGTAAAGCTAAGAACCTAACACTTGTCGATAAGAAAATTTGGAGCTTTCTAAATTTCAATGGATATATCTTATGAGATAGACAAGAAAAAAGAGAGATGATTTCCATGCCAAGTCGACCCCACATGGATATGCACACTGTCACTCGTGTTTTTTGCTGCTCGATAACACATGGACGATAACGTTTATCTTGGTGCATGGACGTAATCTCTGTAAGATTTTTGTTTAGAGAACATGGCTTTTCTCCCGTTGCCGATCTCCTCTCATTTATCCTCCCACATGCGTGATGAACTTTTATTGGACCTTGTTTCTCTATGCATCCAAGTGATAGAATGGTAAGCTTCAATAAAAATTCACCACGTCGTGAAAGTATGTATGGGAGGAAATCACGGGAGGAGAGAAGTTGTGTCCTTGTTCGAGAGGTTTTGCTCTCGAGTATTGTCTGCATGCGTGATTACATTTTAAGGCTCATCTATAATAATTTATGCATTTTTTCTCTGTGAAATTGAATTGATTTTTCTGAAATTTCTACGTTCTAAACAGGCCGTAGTGTTCTATGTCTATGGGTACTTAATATTGCAAACACACAGGCTAGTGACACATTGCAAATGTTTGCAAGTAATCCACAAGTATAATTTTTATTGTAAAAATTCATTTGATTTTATTGGAGTGATTTATCCATTTAACATGAAAAAGTATCGTAGTAAATGGATGAATTATTTTGGGATTACATTCTTAGTTCCGAGCACACATATTTCGGATAAGTAAATCTGTGACTAGATAGTCACATTCTTTTATTCAGCATACTTGTCATTATTAGTTATCAGCATGCAAACGCAGCAAAGTGAACACACATCACAGTTCCACGCACGCATGCCCTGCACATCGCGCTAACTCCACCCTTTTAGTTAATAATCAGTGCCGGCGCCGGAGAAGACGTTGCACTCCTGGGGCTCGATGCGGCACATCATCGGCAGCTGCGCCGCGTACTGCCGCACCTTGCCCAGCCGCACGCGGGTGGCCGGCTGCTGGCCTCCTCCTCTCTGGCTGCAACCGCAACCACAACCTTGTCCTCCCTGCTGCCCCGCCTCGCCGCCGTAGTACTCTCCGCCTTGCTGCCGCCGCCGCCACCCCGTCTCGCCGCACCCGGAATAGCCTGATCCTTGCTGCGAGCACGGTCTCCCCTCGCCGTAGCCGCTGCCGCTTTCCAGAGGCGGCATGGTCTGCTCGTAGCCCCTCACCATGCGGCGGATGGCGGCGCAGCGGCACTCGCGGCTCACGTCCTGGAGCTGCTGGCAGCACTGCATCCGCATCCCAGTGCTCCACTCGAACGGGCCGTGGCCGTAGCCCGTGCGGCCGGTCAGCTGCCGGTGCAGTACCTGCCGGCACGCGTCGAGCGGGTTTTCCTGCACCTCTCGCTGGCACCGCATGTCCCTGAGCTCCCGCTGCTCGGCCTCGCCTTGGCCGACGGCCACGGCCAAGATGGCCGCGAGGCACAGTGCGGCGATGGCGACGAACTTGGCCATCTCTCAGTACGGATCGCTGGTAAATCTCGGTGTATGACTTGGCTGTTTGATGTAGCTAATGGCTTCTTGTTTTCTTGGTGCTGATGATATAGTGGTGCAGGGAGTGGTGTCTTCATATAGAGAAGAGGCCAGCGATGGATAGGTTGAGCTTATCTTGGCCATGACTTGCAAGGTGATCTTTGTATGTCGTGTGAAGAATTTCAAATATTTTGGAGCCTTGTAAAACAGACATTTTTCTTTCTTGGAAAGGGTTTAAACAGCTTGGTTAGATGATAACACTTGTATCTCTTACATGGATGTGCCTATCTGGGATGAAAAGAATATTTGTGTGCTACCTGTCTAGCTAAGCAATTGTGGTGCACGGACGATGTGTGTATAAGGTACTTCTAGAGTATACGAATGGACAGTTCTTGTACTTAGCTGATAAACATGCATTGCTTCGATGTGCTTGATGACGTGTGGATGCGCATTCTTCTGGTGTTTTATGGCGAGCTTGATGACAGTTTAAAGTGTGACGAAAAAAGAAACAGGTTGCCAAGATTTTGGACTTCGTTGGCAACACGAAAAAGAATTGGAGCATGTGCTAAACAACATTTCCCAAGGATATCTGGTGAAGTAGGAAGCTGCTTTTCATGAAAACTAGTAGATTACACATCACATAATATGGATTAGTTAAGGACGGATATTCCGTTTTTTTAGGGAATCTTCTTTTGTACTCATGAATCATGATGGTTACCATGAAGTCCCAATAAAAATCTTGTTGGCCTTTATCTAGTATATGAATTAGCTGCTACCTTTTTTCTTAGTGTGTCAGATGGACTGCCTAGCTGACAGAGGCCCAGGTAAATTTTACTATTTAGGGTCGTTCAGGCCCAGTTCGACAACTAGTTCCTTCGGCTTTCCAGTCGCCTGTTTTGGGGCCAGTTGTTGACTTGTTGTAAACAAAATGGGGGCATAGCAGAGTGCGGTTTGGTAATTGGTAGCTTCAAGCACATCCACCGATTTTCTAAAATCACTTTCTAAACTCCAATTTAGGGTGTTCTTAGGCAAACATCTTTTAAGAGGAACAACAACAGATAACTAAAATTCGATTACTTAAATTAATATTTAGCTAGTTGCTGGAGTAAATCGGTATGAGTAGCTAAAAAAATTTTCAACTCCAATAGGTATTTATATTTATATAGATAAAAAATTTAAATTAGTCATGTCATCATAAATTATGGTTCATGAGTTATTTTTAGTAAAATTTTCAGAGTATATGTCAATCTAAAGCATTGCTATGTGTAAATATCAGATTTGATGGGACAGAGATAGCTAAATTTTAAATACTTATATAAATATCTGTTGAACTACTATTTTTTTTTACTTTAAATACTTAAATTAATGTTTAGATACCTGTTGGAGTTGCTTAAAAAAAAAGTTAGTACATCAAGTCTCCAAATGGACAACTTCTGATACGAGGGCAATTGGTTGTCACATTTAGAGACCTGATTCACATCCTCAAGCTCTGGATCCTGTCACATTCCCGCAACAGAGTAACGGACAAATAAAAGTAGGCCCATAAAACAAGAGTGATGTGGCCAGATTTCGAAGTAGTTGAAGCCCAAAGATTGAGAATTGTTGGAGAGTGGAACAGCTTTTTTTTTTCCTCCTAAACAATGCTTAGGGAGTTTTTTTTTTTTTTACATAGTGGTTGGAGATGCTCCGAGAACAACTTTAAACAAATGCTCCATTTAAACGTGTGAATTAATCCGTATTGTCGAATTTCAATGTATGAGTTGAGTAACTCTGTATTTGGCGTGGCCCTCGGAGGACGCCAGAACACCGGATACTGATCTGCTCACGGACGCCGATCTCTTGGAACTGCGCAACGGCCCTTGAGTAGAACCACTGTCGCAGCACGGTTCTCTAACAACCAATTAAACCGAGAAGGATCGCGGCAACAGATACCCCACCTAACGATCATTTGCAGCTGAGCTCGGGGAAGCTGAGCTCTCGCTGTCAGCTCCGACAAGCAACCCCGGCAAGTACAACGGCCACATGCACGCTCCTCCCCCTCAGTCTATCCAGCTCCGCGCGGTCAGTTCAGTGGACAGCTCGATCGGCTCGCCCGCATCCGCATGCCACCAGTTCGTCGGCCCCTTCGCTGTTTCTTCAGCTGCCCCATGTGGCCGTGAATCATGTCGACGCCGAATCGAATGCTGTCCGGTTGTTGTTTTTCTACCTAATGCTGTTATGATCGATAGCAAGACTGATGATTGATACACTCCGATACCATACACGCGGACGTACGAACGCCGATTCACCACGTAGTGTTAGCACAGGTGTTATTCGGCGCCTTGCCAATAGTTAATTTGCAGGTAGCCGCCGTTTAACCCCTGTTTCTGTTTGCACTTGCAATTTGGCGTCAGAATATCTGGCGCTTAATTACCTACCAGCTGCTTCTGCTCGCCGTGTAGGAGTACTTGCTGCTGTTTTGTGTAAATTTTGAGCTGGGGCTGTTCTACTCCGATGAATCGATGATTGTGCACGACCATTGACACAGCTCGACTATCATTGCAGTCCTCGAAGTCGAAGGAAAACCCAGTTCTTGTGTTTCAGCCTTGCATGAGCTGATGAGCCCCTGTGCTCGAACTCCAGGTTGGTACGGCGTAGCTGTGGCTAAACTGAAATCGACACCATCTTTACATGGAGATGGAGGTGTGTTCTACTTGCGTGTGATGCAGTGATCATCATCTGGTACTACTAAATCTCACGTGAACAGTGTCTGTCCTTCGATTACGAACCGGAAACTCCCCCCCGCCTCCCTGGATTGCTACTTGCAAACAGTCGATCTGTAGCCTGTAGAGCTAGATATTTTCGTGTGTCATGCAGGGTTTACAAAATCGTTCAAATTTTAAAATATGTATTGTAGCAAACCTATGAAACCGGCTGGTTTACTGTAACAAATCGTTTAAATTTTGAATTTTCGATTTAAAAATGATTTTTGGCTGATTTTTTTCGATTTTTGTGGTTTTCATTAAAACGGTTCCGATCGATTTTAACGGTTTAAACGAAATAGTAAACCTGGTGTCACGCACATGGTCTCCATTCAGTTCGCTCCAAGCAAACGCGGTCCACAAGCTGAGGTGTACTGGCCTCGATCATAATGGAGAACGGAATCGACGCTGTAGTTCCGGTTCCAGTACCTCCTGATCAGTCAAGCTTATCGTCGTAGCTAAGAAAATGGAGATATCCCAAGGCGAATACCATGAAATCCTGTATTGTCCAGATCAGTTACTTCAGAAGTTTCAAGTATTTATATTAGTGGCTAGAAGAATTTTTGTTCAGGAAGGATTCAGTGAGATTCAGTTGATACTCCTATATATTGTCTATAAAAGAGATATTTGATACGATGGTTGAATTTAATAATAACTGCTCATTTGATTAAATCCAACGGTAAAAAAACAGGGAGGTACCTAATTTGTGAATGAGTACCGAAATTTGTGGATTCAGTACTAATTTCAAAAATCAATGGTTAAGATCAATTTAAGAGGGAGAGGTAATCATCGTAACAAAACTCACGAAAGGATGTTCCTGTAAAGAGATGTGAGGCATCTCAGGTCGATAGCAGAAACCCACGGACCATCGGTGTTGTCAGGAAAAGAAACCCATGATAGTGAACTTCCACCAATGCTAACAAACCTTTAAAGATTGGTGTTTACGTGGCACCCATGCTAATTAAACCGAATCAACCGTGTTTGCTACTGGCAGATTAGTTTTCTAACTGAACAGGGGTGACGTTCTGTAGTGAACTTCTGCACCTACGTTGTGATCCGGCCTGTGCACCTACCTGCTGCTACAGCAAAGATTCTGCAAAGCGGAAGCAAGAACAACTCATTTGGCCATGCAGCCGCCTACCACATGCAGGCGTAGGTCTCGGCCACTGTGCTTTCTATAAATCGCGCCGCGTGTCTTGCCGGCCAATTCAGCCGCAGCACAGGATCCCATCTCTTCTTCTTCCCAGTTCAGCTCTGCTCTGCCCTGCACTGCCAGGGAGACGCGGTCCCCAGCTTCTGCTCTGCAGCGGAGTGGAGATCGATGGCGTCCAGAGCGGCTCTCCTGGCTCTGCTGCTCTCCGCGTGCGCGGCGGCGTCGGCGGTGGCGCAGCTTGACGCGAAGTTCTACAGCCAGTCATGCCCCAGCGTGGAGGACGTCGTCCGGAAGGAGATGGTGCGCGCGCTCGCCCTCGCGCCCAGCCTCGCCGGCCCTCTCCTCAGGATGCACTTCCACGACTGCTTCGTCAGGGTACGTGCATTGTGAGGCGGCATTGCTAAATAATCTTGCCAGAGCAGAGAGATTGGCTTGGGCCAGGCTAATCCGTTGCGCGCGCGCGGATGGTGGTGGTGCAGGGATGCGACGGCTCGGTTCTCCTGGACTCCATGGGCAACAACACCGCGGAGAAGGACGCGCAGCCGAACCAGACGCTGCGCGGCTTCGACTTCATCGAGAGGGTCAAGGCCGCGGTGGAGGCCGCGTGCCCGGACACCGTCTCCTGC
Source organism: Zoysia matrella (assembly GCA_001602295.1). Classification (NCBI taxonomy): domain Eukaryota; kingdom Viridiplantae; phylum Streptophyta; class Magnoliopsida; order Poales; family Poaceae; genus Zoysia; species Zoysia matrella. The sequence goes on along the minus strand of BCLG01001363.1, from coordinate 101,593 downwards.
GCGGACGTGCTCGCGCTCATGGCCAGGGACGCAGTGTGGCTGGTGAGTGAGCAACATCCCTGTTCTAGCTACGCACCTGCGAGCCTACAGTACGTGCACAAGTAAACGAAAAATTCTAGTACTAATAACAGATTTCGCTGCTTTGCACGCATGCAGAGCAAGGGACCTTTCTGGGCTGTTCCTCTCGGCCGGCGCGACGGCAGGGTGTCCATCTCCAACGAGACCGACCAGCTCCCGCCGCCCACCGCCAACTTCACGACGCTCACCCAGCTCTTCGCCGCCAAGAACCTTGACACCAAGGACCTCGTCGTCCTCTCAGGTAGTTTTGCATTGCACGCTACTATTGGCCGTGATGAGCTCACTAGTCCACTCCAGTAAACGACGACGGTGAGACTCACTGTACCTGACACTGCATGACCAACAACGTTCAGGCGGGCACACGATCGGCACGTCGCACTGCTTCTCCTTCAACGACCGCCTCTTCAACTTCACGGGCATGGACAACGCCCGCGACACCGACCCGTCGCTGGACCCGCAGTACATGGCGAAGCTCCGGGTGAAGTGCCCGAGCCTCGACGACAACATGACGCTGGTGGAGATGGACCCGGGGAGCTTCAGGACCTTCGACCTGGGCTACTACGGCCACGTCGCCAAGCGGAGGGGCCTGTTCCACTCCGACGGCGCGCTGCTCACCGACGGCTTCACCCGCGCCTACGTGATGCGGCACGCCAACGGCGCGTACAAGGAGGAGTTCTTCGCCGACTTCGCCGCGTCCATGGTCAAGATGGGCAGCGTCGAGGTGCTCACCGGCACCCAGGGCGAGATCAGGAAGAAGTGCAACGTCGTGAACTGAGTAATTACTAGCTTATTGCTGAGGGCCTCCCTCTAATTTTGGATTTCAGATGTACAATCATGTCTCTTATTATTTCTACTGTTTTACTGTGTTTTTTATTGGTTTGTTAATGATACATTACAGACATGTAAAGTTCTCTCTCTCTCTCAAGGATCTCATGACAACACAATGAATAAACTTTTGATTTGTCGATTACTTGCTCTGTCAGTAGAGATGCCGTTGCCATGCACAAACTAGCCATTAGAGCCTACTACTAAACAAAAGGGTTCAACAATAAGCCCCGCATCCAGTTGGCACGCACATGCACGGTACACACAAGGCGAGTCAGGCGACCACCTATTGACGGCTGTGATCCCGCAAGAACAGAACACCGGTCAATAATGCGCTCATCACCCGCGGCCGCGGCCGCGGCCGCGGCCATGGCATGTGTCTCCGGGCATCTGGTAATGGTTTTGTTGGCGTCAGCGTTGCCCCCACGCGCACGGCCCGATCTGTCGCCGCCACCTCCTGATCGATTTCTGTCACGGAAGGGAATGGTTTGTTAAGTAACGGCGCACATGGCGAGCACCATGAGCTACGAGGCTCCTCCGTGGATCGTTGCTGCTGATGGCATCTCGGCGGATCATTGCTCTCTTGAACCGTGCAGAACAGAGTTGCATCTGCATGCAGGGTGGTGAGTGCAGCTGGCCTGAATTGTTTTTGTGTCGTCTCTAATGGCATATCTAAGAAGATTTTGGCGCGCCTTGGTCTGGCCATGTCTAATACTGTATTACATAGCCCATTTGAGATTCGGCAGAAAAGGTAGTAGTACTATGGGAAATGTTTAGTACTACTATCCTGTGGAACAATTCACCTTTTGTGCCCCTACCAGTCTGGAGTATACAGTAGTACTCCAACAGATGGACAGAGGGAAATACATTTCTTTCACGTACAACTACCGCCACGTGCTCGCTACGGACTGGTTGTTCCAGTCGACGTCAGCTTCCTCAACGACCCTGTCACCAGGGGGTACGTCGAGACGGTGGCCAACGCCTCGTCGCCAGACGAGTACTACTACTACGCCGATTTCGCAGCGGCGATGGTCAAATTGTGAGGCACCGACGTGCTCCACGGCGATCAAGGGGAGATATGGCCGAAGTGCGGCATTTTTGTTGACCAGGTCTCGGACTGAAATTGCACACAGTTTAATCTCTAAGTTTCTGTTTATACTATTTTTTCACTAATTTTTGGTCATCAAATCTGATCAGGCAGCATGAAAAATAGTGCTCCCTCCGTCCCCAATTTGTTGTGGGGTTTTGGGAGTCTGGCGGCCAAACCAAGGCTTCATGGACTGATGCAATCTAAACAGACCATTTAACATCTTGCATGCTTTGCTATTTTTTACCCCATAGATATATTCCTGATGCTATTATTACACCGCTCAGTACTCCAATTGATGTCAATATTTTCACTTTTGAAGCCCCTTGGTTAGCAGCTGGTAATTCCAATAAACTTTTCAGCTGCAAGAAACATTGCAAAAGGTGTGCACAAATTATAAATCGATATTATTGGTAACCAAGGGGGCCGATATAAAATCAATGATGGATTTCCTATTCGTAGAAAGATGTAATAAATATACCATGGTAAAAACAAACTTCACAATTCTAAATAAAATTAAAAGGTCAACCTCTATTGGTTGTTGCCAATTTTTCTTTATTCCAGCAACATGTCCTTTTCCCACAACTGCGACTACTGATGAATGTTCTCTTGCTACTTTCAATAATTTTGAAGACATATACCTGAAGACACAAGTTTAATGACTATTATAACATCAGAAAGAAAAAGCTGCTTTCACAAAAAATTGTAATAAAAAAGGAACTCACAAATCACGTTCATGTAGAAGCGTCTCCATCAAACTAGGAAATTCCTTACTCATCTCTTGAATAACAAGTGTTAGCATGTCAACATCATCCATGTCCTTCAACTGTTGACAAACCGCAATAAGTTTTTTTTTTTTTCTGTATACTAGTCTAAAAAACGTAGAAGATTAATTTCCACAATCCTATAAGCTACCCAGTTCTCGGAGGGTATTTCAAGCCATATAATGGTATGAAGCATTAGGACAGCATACCATCTTATTAAGTTCCTCCGTGCTTGGTAAAAATATGGACTGGAAGAGAATGTGGTACAGAAATTTTGCCCTGTGCCACAATGACATCTTTCCCCAGGTCCTCCTCAAAGTGATCTTCAAAACAAACACAAAAGAAAAAGGATTGTGATGGTATCAGTGAAACTGAATTCATGAGCAACTTTGGACATCATAATTTCCAAAGGAAGCAGGACTAGTTACGGTATATAGAAGAGAAACAATGTGACACCAACAAGTATCAGCACTTCAGCCGTCAACAAAAGCACCAGAAAAATATGATAAAATTACAACAATGTTCCATTTTTTATGTCCCCAAAAGAAATATCTAGTTTAGCATGTTTACCTCGATCATTGGGTAAAATACTAACAAAACAAACTCATTAGTTTATCGCACATCATATCAGAAGACTCATGAAATAATCAAATGGTGGCAACTGTTTTTTCATGAATCCATGTAGCCATATTTAATGTTCATGTTGAAAATGTTTATGTTTCTCAGAGCATCAAAAGATCAGTAAAAACACATGATATTAAAAACTGAAATCAGAATATATGCCACTTAGTTCGACTAACAGCATTATAATCAAATGTCGCTGCTTGGTTCTGCCATATGTTTATTAATAGGATCACGACCAGTGTAGGTTGCATACCTGGACTGGGTGATCTCCAAGAATAACTTTGCCACCGTAACTTATTGCTTCTTCGAATGCCACCCGAAACTCAGCTCCAGGCAACACCTCAAGCTGACTAGCAACCTTGGACAACAAAACAAGGACAAAAGAATATTAATATAACGCATTATTAAAAACTCGACTTGTCCAGCCCCCAGGCATTCTGTTAAGAACTTCTTCTCAGCAGCTCAAAAAACCCCCCAAAGCCCTGCCCACCCATACACAGTAGCACCATAGCCCGTATGAGAACGACTAACCAGCTAGACATAACCTTATACCTATGCCTTGGCATGGGGCAGATGAGGGGATTTTTTTTTTTTACCACAACCTGAAATTTGCTTGCGCGGGAATTCGGGGAGTTGAACCCAGGACCCGAGGAGGTTTACTAGAGCCAAGTAAACAAATCGACTAGAGGCTCGTTCGCTATATTAAGTAATAGGGAAACGACTTAATAGAGCTAACTGTGACTATAAGCATCCATCAATACCTTTGCTAGAAGCCAGCTGTAAAGAATCCCAAAAGTGTTCATCTTCTTTTTCTTCCACATGTCAATCATTTCATTCATAGTTGGAACCTGCCGGAACGTAACAGGTGAACACGAATTAACAGCTACTATTACCGAAATATTCCATTGGGGCCATGATTTCAGCCATTAGAAAGGGTTAAAATTTTCTTACAAAATAACTAGAATGCATACACAAGCATAAACCTCCAAAACTGTGATGAATCAACATCCATAGGACACATTATTCCAGATTACTCTTTCACCAAACTTTATATCAGTAATCACAATGGCTTGTTATTCATCTTATATTAAGAATTTAAGATAGGAAAGAAAATGCACAAATATAGATTGTGTATACCTGAAGGTTTTGTGGAGTCAAAATTGAGACTCTGCTGAGACAAAGCTCCAAGAAAACTGCCTGCATATGCCCCAGAAACAAATGCAAAGGAATTAAAAAAAATACCGTGACAAATCAAAAAATAAAAGAGAAATTACTTCGGTGCAGGCAGAAAATCTGCCAAGTAATCCACAAAATTACAAAACTTATCAATGTTGAGTAAGGAGGAAGAACCTGAGGTTTCAGGTAGTTGATGACGGCTTTCACTTGGTCACATGATTGCTGCAATAAATTCAAGCGTGAAAAATTGCACTTTACGATACGGGTGCACCAATACTATTTATGATACGTTCAAACTGTAACTACTAAATGACACAGGTAATGGCTTAGTCATAGTGGAAACTTAATTTTTTGATGCCCTTTCGTATAAGCTACTATATACTAAATCCAATGGGGAATGCAGATTCTGCCAGTTCACCAGGCAGTTATAAAGAGTGTGCTACAAACATTTCGCTCATCTTTTTCTCTTCTTTCTAACCAGGACTCTAAATAGTTTTCAGACCAATTGACATGAGACGTAATAAGCAGGCGAACCAATGCAATGGCTGCGCACAGAACCTAACAGTCGCATAAGCCTTCGTTCTGATAGCGCAATTCGAAAACCATCAGAACTTGCCGGGTCTACGACCGACGACGGCAGCTCACCTGCGAAACATGCGCAGTGCCGACGATGTACACGCGGCAGGTCCGGCCCATCCCCGCGGCCTGAGTCTCGGGCGACGTCTCGCACTCGAGGCACACCACACCCTTGGCGAGCTCCTCGGGCAGCTCCCTCGCCACCTCCTCCTCCTCGCCGCCAGCGGCCCTACCACCAGCCGCCGCCCCGCCTTCGCCCCCCACCACCGCGTCCACGAATTCGGCGCCTTCGTCGTACACACCTCCCTCGCCGTTAGCCCCGGCGGGAGCGGCGGCGGCGGTCACTGCCGGGTCCATCAGCAGGCCGATCGAGCCGAGGGGGGACGACACGAGACGCCGCGCCAGGGCTAGGGGTAGGGCCGCGAGGACAGCCGCGCGCGGCGCGCGGCGAGAGAGGGTCGGGAGGCGGAGGATTGGCGACGGCGAGTTCCCGGGTACGAGGCCGAGGCGTGGCGGTGGCGCGCGGATCATGCGGCGGCGGGCTCCCGTCGGTCGATCTGTGGCCTTGTGGGCGGGGAGGAAGGTCGCACTCGTCAGACGCGCGAGGACGAGGCTGTGGGCGTCTGGCACGTGGGCTCTTCGGGGTAAACGGCTGAGGATTTGTCCTTCGACGTCATGGGAGCGACCGCGCCCGTCCGATCCGTCGTCGACTTGTCCGCAGATGTTACCGCTGGCGTGACCGAGGGTGACGGTTTCCCGCTAGCCGCAACACGATTCCTTCCTTGAGCCGGACTTGGGCCTGCAGGCTGAGAGGCAACTCGCCCGCGCGCCGCGCCATCGCACGCCGCGCATGGCCGTCGCCGTAGTATTCTCCCCACAGCTCCGGCTGATCCGGGCTCTCCTCACCGTCTTCATGACGGCGCGCTTCGCTGCATCCATGGCGCATGCAGCCTCGCCGGCGGCCGGAGCTACGTGAGGGGCAGCGCCCCCCCCCCCCCCCCCCCCCCTTGTTAGGGAAAAGCTCTAAATACGTAAGTGATTATTTGAGGTATCGGTATAATTTTTAATAAAAAATTGAAAAAAAATTCCTTGGTGTGAGGTTGAGAAAACGTAGTTTAATTAGTGATTTGATCATTTTTTAATATTGTGTTTAGTTTCGCCTCTTTCGGTCATAGTTTTAAATACTACTCACATAATACTTTATCATGCCATACAAGTGAGTGGTCATTTACCGACAGCACGCGCGGCATTCGTCGGCTGCGAAAACATATGAAATACCTGCCACGGAAAGCTTCATCAAATAAGTAGACCACTAAGTTGCGTGCCCTGCAGCTGCTCGAGCCCGCCCTTCTTCTTCACCATCCACATTTCTCGTGCCCGTTCATGGACCTCGCTTTTCGCCTCGTCATGACTAATGGAGTTATATTACGATTCCTGTGAAATGTGTTCGAAGAGGCCTTATTGTTTGGGTTGTATAAATTTAAAACACGTGGATCACTAAAGAACGGTAATCATAGAAACATCAGTTAGTAGCTATTTACGATCACATATGGCAATTATGTTTTGCTTACATGTGGGGACCATTTGTGAGCACTTCCTAGGAGTACATTCTTGTGACACCCCGTGTTTTGACAACAACAGAAAAATTCAGCTGGATGGGTGGGAGTCAGAAATTTCGAAACCGAGCTCTAAAACAATTCAAATAAATTCCCAAGTTCAAATGAGGATTCAAATTTTAAATGCGAGTTCAAAATTTTTCAAAGAAATGTTATGAAATAAAATTCTTTTAGGAAAGGTATTGCAAAAAAAAACTGAAATTTAGAAATTTACTAAAAATTTTATTTAAAGTTTAGAAGGCCCAAATGAGTTATTTCTGTTAAATGATTACCTATCTTCAAAATTTTATAAAAATAAATGTATTTCGATTTTGAATTTCAACCCAAAATAAAAGTTGTTCCTCTCAAACATTTCTAGCTCTCTGCGATGTTTCAAAATTTTTGGAGCTCGGAAAGTATAGATTTCAAAGCAAAACAGCGAGCATCGCAGAAATTCAGCGAAAATCAGAAAATTGGAAAATTCCGTGGGACTCACAAGTCAGCTGCCAGGTCGCCCTTCCCCTACCTCCAGCCGACAGCACACAGGCAAGGTGCCTGTGCCTCACGCCTCCTCGCGTGCATTGCCTCCACGACGCCCGGTGAGGTGCCTCCACGAGTTATTGCGCACAAGCCTTCACTCCTCAGCATGCGCCCCCCACCCCTCTCTTCCTCATTCTCTCCCGGCGCCCTCTCTCTCTCCTGGCCACCACCTTGGGGAGCCCCGACCAAGCCATCTTTGACCCCCATTCCCTGACAGGGAGCTGCGCCAACACCCTCTTTCGTTCTCCCCTGCCCCAAACCTTCTTGACAGATTGAAATAGCATCTGCAACTGGGTTGTATCTCACAAGTCACGGTTGTGTAGGGCCCTTTTGCCTGGGACGGTGGTCGCGGACCGACATGGCAGTAGTTTTGTGAAAGGTTGTTGTGTAGGACTTCTGATAAGTGCGTATATGTCGTGTAATTAGGTTTCTTTAGCTGAATGTAAATCGATTATAATCGATGTCCCTCACAGTAACGAGTACCAGTATTCTCACTGAGTCACATCCTAGTTAAAAAATGGAACAAGAGTGAAATGAAAAGGTATTATGGTTTGTTGGATATATGATTATTATAAATTGTTTGGCAACCATGATTGTGGTAGTTGATAGTGCAAATTAAATTTATATTCTTTTACACTTAATCTGCTGCTAAAAACTTGAAAATAAAGATCCACTTTTAGCGTTGGTTTTTACAAACAGCTATCCCATGTGAGTCAGCTTTATCATATCTTTTGTAGTCAACTGTAATTAGCCATGTTAACGGGTAAGACTTACTGAGCATTCTAATGCTCAGAGTATGGCTCTTCGTTATTTTGTTTTGCAGGTGACATCTCTTTCTCTCGTCTGGACCAACTGGCATGAGCGACCTCTGAGGATGGCTTTGTTCGTTGTGAGCCCTGCTCGCCGCGTTAAACTCTTATGTGCTGCTAGAAGGTACAATATATGGGCTCGATGTCATTTTAAGCATAGAATCTAGAAGTTCCTAGTAGTTTTTAATAAAGTTTGTTCGCTTTTGTGCTTTTTAAAACTCTGATTTATAAACTTAATCAACTGTTTGTAATATATTTTATCGTGCTTGAGCTGTACGGTTGATTCTCGCTTTATCGAGTGATACTCGATAAGATTCTGTGGTCTATGGATCGCCTCTTTGCTGAGCGGTCTGTCACAATTCTTAAATTGATGTCGCCGTTAACTTTTAAAATCAACTTTGACTATTCATTTTATTTAAATTTTTTGATAAATATTATGTATTTTATTATAATTTAATTTATTATTAGAATTATTTGAATCATAACTTAAAATTTTACACATTTAAATTAATTTTTTAAATAAGATGAATGATCAAAATTGTTGAGGAGCGAGTATAATACACTCTAAGAGAGAACGGAGCACCGTGTCCTCCCTTCCTCAACCTCTCTCTCTCTCTCTCTCTCTCTCTCTGCCTGCGCTTCACGTTGTCGATCTCCCCTCTCACTATTAGTCCAGGCGTCACTATTGGCAATACAAAAACTACTCAGACATGATAATGAAACCCATCTGAAATCTACTCACAAACCACTCATATTTATAATGAAAACGACGTCTGAAATCGACTCACAAGAGCGCACACATTATCAGTTAAATCGATTATTTGCGATTTCCTGCCTTACAATGCACAAATTGTCGTACGACCATAAGACACAGTACACAACTATTGCTGCTGCCACAATCAAGGTATCCAGCTTAATAAAGATGTAAACATGGAAACACTGCCTCTGTAATGCCGAATTGCCGAGATATACTTAAGCGGTCAAAGTTTATTATTAATCCATGTGAAAACACAGAACATAGACCTGGCACGGTCTCTGAGCTGAAAGCAGATTCAGGTGCAGTTGCCTTTCGCTGATGTGACTACGGCATCGCCTTTGCACCTGCGCTTCTTGCTTCCATGAGGTCATCGATGAGGCGGTGCAGATCACCATGAGAGGAACCACCATCTGCCATGGCCCCATGAGCCTTCACGGAGAGCTCCTTGACCCTGCTCCTCGCCGCGTCTCCCGCACCTTCGGGCTGCATGAACATCGCTACCGCTTGCGCCACCGCCTGGGCAGGGACCAGCTCGTTCTTTTGATATCTCGTGCTCCGAACACCGGCCCCCTCCGCCCATATCCGCTCCCCGATCCCTAGTACTTTCGTCACAAACCTCTCGGTGATGAACTGCTCGAACACCATTGGCCACGTCAGCACCGGCACGCCGGACACCACTGTCTCTGTGACAGAGTTCCATCACAGTGAGTCACGAACGCCCCAACGGCCGGGTGTGCCAGTATCGCCGTCTGTGGCACCCAGGTGGTCATGACCAAGCCTCTGTCCCCAACCCTCTCCATCCACCCCTCCGGTGGCACCCATGACCTGACGACCCACAGGAACGGCTTTCCAGAGGCTTCTAGCCCAAGTGCCACCTCCTGGAGCTGCGCATCCGAGACCGGAGCAAAGCTGCCGAAGCACAAGTAAACAACCGAGTCCTTTGGCTTCTTGTCCAGCCAGTCGATGCAATGTAAGTTGCTGGCTATGGCATGTGGCAACGGCAATGAGAGAGGCCCGATGAAGTAGGCGCGCTTCACATAGCCGTTGGCCACATACAACTCACAGTACCCACGCTCCAAATCAAAGAAAGTGTTCACAACAATTCCAAAGCACCTACTCAGTGACAAGGATATAGGATCTTGTGTGTCAGGATCCTTTGCTTCTTCTTCTTGGCTTCTCAAGAACTCCGGTAGCTCCGTAAGCGGAATATGTATATCTAGGGCCGAAAAACGAGGAATCATCACCACCCCGTCGGTGGCGGCCTTGCTGATGCCAGCAATCGCGAGATGGTGCATAGAAAGAGTTGGGAAGGTTTCTATGACGTAAAACGTGATACATGGCACGCCAAGGTCAGCAGCCACACCTGCGTTCCAGAAGAAATGTATGTCAGTGACGATGACGTCGGGCGAGATCTCCCGGATGAGGCCCTCCTGCCCCGGCCGCATCAGCGGCTCGTTCAAGGCAGCGCCATCGATGATGCGACATGAGTCCGCGCCCTTGGCCGCAGACAAGTTCTCAACGCCGGATGGGAGGCCGTCCACTTCCGGGAACGGGTAGATCGCCACCTCGACGGTAGCAGCGGCACGGCTCGGTCCACACCGGGCGAGAGCTGACCGGACGACGGAGGCGTTCGCGGGGGTGACAGCAACGGTGGCCTCGACGACGTCCGGCCTGGCAGCAGCGAGATGGAAAGCGAGGTCTGTGAAGGGGATGATGTGGCTAGTGGCGAAGAAGGGCATAAGAAGGATGCGGAGCTTCTTGCTGTGCCTATCGGAAGCCATTCCTGCAAGTTTTACAAGGGCGTTTTGTAACAGTGGAGCTCCTGCGTGCTTATGTAGCCCCTGTTTCCGAAGGAGGTTGTTGGTGAATGTGGCTCTGGGAAGATGGGAATGGACCAGCCTGTCAGTCCGTAGGATCGACCAATAGCTTTTGTTTTCTTCCATCTGCCGACGGTCTCTCTCCCGGAACAAGGGTCATCCGTTTAAATGGAAATCAAAAGCTATTCTCAGAATTCCATATCCATTGCATCCTTGCCGCCAGGCTCAGCCTCGACATAATCCGCTACGCTGTACCTGTCTTGCTGCTTCGCTGTCTTCATCAGAGCTGTTGCCGAATGTGACTTTCCTCGGGCAAATCTGGCAGAGACATGTGGGTTTAAATGGAGCCGCAGAAACTGGTCAGCCTGGTTTCACGAAAGGATCCAAATCCTCTGAATTAGAATTAGAGGGTACTCTCTCTACCTCAATAGAAGTTTATAGATATTTCACAAAAAATTTACAGATATTTCAGAAAAATCAATTCAATTTCACAGAAAAAAAACACAAATTTTTTTTTCGCATTCCAAATGAGGTCTTATTTTTAGTTTTTGTTAACTACGACTTTGACCAATGATTTAGATACATTGAATAAATTTTATATATTATAAAAATATTTTTTATGATTTTAAAAGTACAAATATTAGGTTTTAAATTTAATCTAATTTATAAAAATCATTGATCAAAGTGTCCGTCAACAAAAAATAAAAATAAACTTTTACTGAAACAGAGGTAGTAAAATTCAAAGTACTGTAGTAGCCTAAGAGAGATGCTACAGCACCATGAATTAATATTGAAGGAAAAAAATTGTTTGGCTATACAACAGCAAAAATGAACTATTCATAGACACTGTTTAGCATCAATTTTGAATCCTCCACCTCGGATTGAACAGATAAAAAACTATCCCAATTTCGATTACTGTAGCAGGGCTTCCGATCCTTCTAGAAAACTCGGTACTTATAGATTAACCTCTATAATACGGATCACCTGTAGACCGCCGCCCAACGGCCCACCAAAGGCTTCATAGAGGCGGTCTGACCTCGGCAGTCGAAAAGTCCCATTAAGGCTTAGAAATGGAATAACCGTCCCGACCTCTATCGGGCTCCCAGCAGTCAGGACCCGTCCGCCGACCGCTGAAGAGCAATCATCAACCCGACGGACGTGTCAACTCAGCATCTCCAGCAACGTGCAGCAGATGAGTGTTTCGAAAGATTCCGCAACTACCCGGTCGAGCGATGAACAACCTTTCAAGCGATAAAGTTGAGCAACCCTGCTTTTTTGCAGGAAATAATAGTACGAGCGAGAGGCATCGATCGTCTGGCCCAAGCACCAGAGGGTATGACCCTCTGGAACCGCGGTCCCACCCGTCAAGGAGTCATCCGCTTCCGTAGGCGGCAAAATGCTTAAACCATAGTCCGGTCACTCCAACCATGGTTCGGTCAAGGCAACTCATATTAGCCCCTATATAAGAGACACCCGGGCAACAGAGCTCGAGGGAGAGAAAAAAGAAACTAGATCAACAAGCATACACATCTAGAGCAATAGCGAAAAACCCCACCTGTTAACTACTCCCATTACGCAAGCTAGGAACTTTCGGATCCATCCAGAGCCCTTCCACATTGTACTTTCGTGTTCTCTCGTCTCTGGACGTAGGGTATTACGCTTCGAGGCGGCCCGAACCAGGTTAACCTTTGAGTCTCACTCGTAGACTAGGTCATTCGAACTGTGCCGGTGTACGAAACACCGACATATCTGTTGCAAATTTAAAATTTAAAACTTAAACAAAAATTAATCAAATTGCTAAGTAAATCAGTCGGTTTTTTTATTGACTGATTTCACTTGTTTCCCCTCCCCGCAGTTTTATTGATCAATTTTCAATATTTCAGAAAAAATATATTTTTAAAATTTTTCATGTTTTTTAAACTGTAAACCGGTGAACCTTGACCTGACTGATTTAAAAAAAATTATAAAATCGACTGGTTTTTGAATGATTTTATGGTAAAGATGCGCTTGAACGCGACGCGTCAGGAAGCTCATTTGGCGCTGAGAATAATGTCGACGCAGGATGCCAGAGGATCAATTCCAGAGGCATGAAGCTGAATATGAGAATACTCGATTACAGAAAACCTTACAGTTAACATTAAGAAATTTATATTGATCATCTAATCTACCTGGCAGGCACAATACGTTGAGGTACTCGTATAAAAGGGTGACCTTTAGGTTAACATCTAATCCTGCCGAGTTATAAAAAAAGAAATTACTACCACCGCTCTCAAAATAGTGTCATTTTTTAGAGTTTAGGTTGGGGGAATAAAAGGGAATAAAAAAGTAAAGAGTGCACTAGTAACAAAAAAAAGTAACAGAGAGAGAGAGAGAGAGAGAGA
>BCLG01001363.1:74625-88022 GCA_001602295.1 Zoysia matrella | reverse complement strand
CATAATGTACCTTTAGGTTCACCTTTTTACATCCCTAACAATAATGATATATTGCATCCATTCAAAAAAAAATTCTAACTTCGAGCAATAATTTCTATATACTAAATTAACTTAAAAAACACGAGACTTGTGCTTGAAAATTAATCTTAAAATATTTCTTAACATATATTATTATATTACTTCATCCGTCTTAAAAGAAGGTTCCACTCTAAGATTCAAAATTATCCAAAAAAAAAGTGTCAATCTCACTTCACAATAGAATACTCACTCTATATATCTCCTTTACTCTTTTCGTTTCAAGTGCACTCTATTTTTTTTTCCTTCTTGCTTAATTTCAGTGTCCAAACTCAGGATGTCCCCTTTTTTTGGACGGATGGAGTAATAAATTTGATTAAATTTAGGCTTGACAAAACCTAAACTTCTGAAACAAACATATTAAGTACATACAACTAATTAATTCATTTAACGTACTACATGAGGTAGTCGAGAAAAATCCAGTCCAAATGGTACAGTCCACGACGCCACATAGTCAATACCCCAGAGTCATGACAAAGTACCATTAATAAAGACGGTACATTATGAGTTAAGTCCTCTTTCAAACACGGGCATATGACTCAGAATATTCAGGGCGACATATTAGATCCGTATATAAGAAAAGGGCTCACTTAGTGGATTCTACCACAAACAAAATTGGTAATTAAATTTTAGATAAAAAATAAATAAAAATTTAGTTTGATTCTAATTTGATCCGGTTCTCTCTATCTTTAGTTTTTGGGCTCATTTTCACCTCTATCCGTACGTGGTCGTTGTTGTATAAAGATGAGGCAAGAACTAGTTTCAAAAAGGTTGCAGGCTTTCGAAAACTGTTATTATGGATGTATTTGCTAACTTCGGGTCAAAGTTTTCAAATAGAATTGAAGCTTAGTCTTGTATTTATTCATTAGCTTCTTGTAGGTTTTGTTTTTTCTTTTTCTTAGTTTGAGGCAAAGACTTTATTTGTTTCGGACGTCATGTACATCTTCTTTAAGATGCAGAGCTGGGGACATTGATGTTGCATTATCTAAAAAATAATTTTGAATATTCAAAATACAGACGGAGTAGGAGGGAAAAAATAGGCTGTGGGACGTCCGCATCACCTGCGCTCTGCGGCACCAAGCCTGATTCACACCGCATGGTTCCCTGTATCGATCGAACGGGCTTCTATCGACGAACCTCGATGCCCCTGTCGGCTCCGCTTCGATGTGTCCGTGCCGAGCCTTGTGAGATGGAAGCGGCTCGTTCCATCGCCGTCTCAGCTTTGAATCAGCCATTCCAGAATCAAATCGCGAGGACGGTTCTTTCATCAGTGCAGAAGACGGTTTCCTTTGAAGCACGGGATCACGCCGCCAGCAATTTCCTTTGAATCATGGGATCGCGCTGCCGCCGCTTGTTCTATGCATCCCAATGCAGCTTCGAATCTGGAAATCAATCGCGCGGACGTTTCATTCGACCGGTGGGCAGGACCGTTTCCTCACCTCAACACCTTGCCGTCGCCAACAATTTTCTCTCAAGCAGGGGATCGCACGACCATCCTCGGTGCTAGCAGCCCACCAGGCTGGATTCTGGCGCATCCTTGGCTGGGTACTTTGGTCAATGATGATGTTGATTTCGGTCATATGGAGGCCAATTAAATCCTCGAAAATACTTCTTTTGTTGCTGCTAATACATTTGCTTTAGGAGAGCGTGATACAAGGCAGGTATCGCCGAGCTGGAGGACCCTGGCTTCGGCGAGCTGTAAGGGAGCAGCAAGGTTGAGTACCCCAGCTTCGGCGAGCTGGCGGACCAGGGGGTGGCAAAGCGGCTGACATTGAGTGACGAGGCTGCAGACCACAGGACGGTGAGACGGAGGACTATACCATCGGCGAGGTGGCGGAAAATAGGGACGGTGAGGCAGCAGCTACTGGGCAGCAAGTTGACGGAACCGGTGAGGATGATGAGATTTGGGATCAAGTCGATTCGATGGAGACAGCCGTGGTCGTTTAACTGAGCCCCGCACCGCTCGCGTTGAGAGCCGAACAAGAGCTGACAGGAGCATAGAGGCTCGTCGGTAGAAGCCCATTCCATCGATCTGGGGGGGGGTGGCCACGAGGCGTGAATCCGGCTCGGTGCTGTAAAGCGCAGGTGAGGAGGATGTCCCGCCGCCAATTTTTTTTTTTCCAGAGGAGTAGTAAGACCAGAGCAAGATGGCATGCCGCGATATACAAATGATGTATATCCAAAAAAAAAAAAACGAATTGTTCTCGTAAAAAAAAAAGGAGTTGTTTGAAGCGTCTGTTCGAACAGGAGAAGGTGTTGGTCTTGTACCCACCTATGGATTTGGCGGTCAAGTTTATTTGGAAAAAATTGAAACTCCCTCCTTTCTATTGTTGTGGAGATTGATT
The DNA here is from genome assembly GCA_001602295.1 of Zoysia matrella. Lineage (NCBI taxonomy): Eukaryota > Viridiplantae > Streptophyta > Magnoliopsida > Poales > Poaceae > Zoysia > Zoysia matrella. Next base: position 85,602 of record BCLG01001363.1, on the reverse strand, counting down.
TTTAATAAATTTTATATATTTTGTGGAGATTGATTTCTATTGTTGTGGAGCTTATTTGGAAAAAATCATCTTTGATTTTTTATCTTATTCAAAAAATTATAATAAATTTTATATATTTTTTATAATTTACTTTATCATTAAAGATGTTTGAAATACAACTTATAATTTTACACATTTGAACTAATTTTTTAAAATAAAACATATGATCAAAGATTCTAATAGAAGTCAACGGGGTCTCCTTTGGAACTTGGGAAAACCTTTTTTGTTTTTTACATTTTTTTTTGGTGAAATTTCTAGTTATTTCCTGTGAAATTTCTATGTTCCAAAAGGGTCTAAGATTAAGGCTTACGGATGGATCACCGTGGCAAATAAAAAGGCATGATAACACAAATGGATCAAAAATCAATGTTTCATTTGTCTGAAAGAACTACAATTCAATGTTGCCAAGACCAAAAAACACTCATACAGTACTTGGTAAAGAAGACAACATTTGAAATCAACTCATGGACTACTCAGTCAATTCACTCTGAAGGCGTAAAAGGGAACTATCAGAATGCCCTGAGTGATCCGTACAGCTCTTGCTGCTGCCACAATCAAAGTATTTTTTTTTTTACCAGAGAAAAAACTCAGCTTCTATAGAAAGCTAACACAAGTTCAAACACTGGGGTTACCAGCATACAACTTAGCACAGATGACCAACACCAGGCCAACCACAAACTCGCTCCAACCAGCAACACTACTACGAACAACCATCAGAACCTGGAAACTAAAACATGCCGAAGCACGTCCAAAAAACCAACAACGACCAACAACATTACTCTAAATCTGCAACACAAACCGATCCCAGCTTACAGAAATACCACATCAGAGACAAATTCACATTTTTGGTCTTGACTTCAGAGTATCCAGCACTTTGTTGCACAGCTCCTCCATCCGTTCCTTTGGTGCTCCCTTCAGGAAAACCCCCAGCTCTATAAGTATGAAATGCCATTAAAACCGCATGAGAAGCGGCAGGAAATTGTTTTTCGATAGCCATCTTGTTCCTAGTCCTCCAAATCGCCGAAGTAATTCCTGCGAAAAACACAAAACTAATAGACTTCAGATACCGCACATGCAAGATGGAGAAATTCTCCCGGAAATCATCCATCAACATGGGTCTCCGGCTCCAGCCAAGGCAATCCCCAATGATACCCCAAGTGAACAAAGCAAGTGAACAGGAGAAAAAAACGTGTGACAGACTCCACCCTGCCACACAGCACACACCTCTCGCTCCCCATCCACCCCCGGTGCTTCAAACACTCCCCCACCTGCAGTTTGTTAAAGGTCAACTGCCAAAGGAAGACCTTAACTTTCAATGGAATCTTAAGCTTCCAGCAGAAGGACAATCTCCCATTGTTCACCCCTGGACAAGTGAGTAGCCTATACAATGAACGAGTTGTAAAAGCATTGCTCTTATCCAACGTCTAGATTACTTCATCATCCTGGTTATCAAGTCTAATCTCATTAGCAATCTCAGAACAGGAATGCCATTCAGCCATTTCTACAGGGCCAAAACTCCTTCTGAATGCCATTTGCCAATGATCATTCTCCAGACATTCTGCCACTTTAATATTTGGATCCCCACAGATCCTAAACAGGTTTGGGAACAAGGTCTTGAGGGGAACCTCCCCCCACCAGGTATCTGTCCAAAAACTCACCGTCCTCCCATTGTGCAGGTTAAACCTGGCCCCCAATCTAAACAAATGCTTGACTTTATGAAGCCCTCTCCAAAATTGTGAAGATCCCTGAACAGCGGAAGATTTAAAATCTCTGTGTCTTATATATTTCGCCCGCAAAATCCTACTCCAAAGGGACCCACGATCTGAATGCAACTTCCAAATCCACTTAGTCAACAAACATTCATTCATCAATCTGGTATGAAGAATACCGAGACCCCCATGTTCTTTGGGACACGTGACCCACTCCCAACGGGCCATATGGTATTTGTGCTCCTTACTAGTCCCTTGCCAAAAGAAATTGGACCGGATTGTATCCATCTTCTTATGCGTGCTCCCATGTAAATGGTAAAAACCCATCATGTAAATAGGCAAGCTACTAAGGCAAGAATTGGTGAGAACAAGACGCCCCCTGAGGAGTTGAAGTGCCCTTTCCACGGGTCAAGCCTAGCTTTCATCTTAGCTATGATTCACTCAAAGTTGGCCACATGAAGTGCATGATTGGCTATCGGAATCCCAAGATAAGTAATAGGTAAGTCTCCCTTTTACAATTCAACATGTTCGCCCACAGATCTTCCTCCTCCTTAGAGATTCCAAAAGAGAAAACCTCGCACTTATGAAAGTTGATCTTCAAACCCGACATAAATTCAAAGCAATAAAGAATGAACTTGAGGTTTCTTATGTTTTCAAAGGAGGGGTCCACCATAATGACAGTATCGTCAGCGTATTGAAAATGAGTTACACCCTCCGGGATCAGGTGTGTTAGGACCCCGAAAATCAGGCCTTTGTCTCTTGCTTTCTGTGGAAGGGACCCCAACACATCCACCACCAAGTTGAACAAAAAATGGGGATAACGGATCCCCTTGCCTCAAACCTTGGTATGTCCTAAAATACTTCCCCCTTCCCCATTCACATTCACACAAACTCTCCCCCCACTAACCGACTGCATCACCCACTGAATCCAAAGAGGAGGGAAACCTTTCTGTACCATCACCTGCTTCAAAAACTCCCATCTAACCTTATCATACGCCTTTTCAAAATCGATCTTAAAGATCAAACCCGGTAGTTTTCTCCTTTTGAGTTCATGGACCACTTCATGAAGGATCACCACTCCTTCGAGCATATTCCTCCCCTTCGTAAATGCCGTTTGTTCCTTGTTGAGGATGGAAGCCACTTCCATCGCAATCCGGTTATTAAGCGTTTTAGTAACGATCTTATAATCAACATTCACCAGACAGATAGGCCTAAATTGCTTGATACTACTAGCTTCTTTCACCTTTGGGAGTAAAGTGATCACTCCATAGTTCAAGCGAGCTAAATCCAATTGCCCTTTCTCCCAATCCATAAACATCATCATCAGCTATGTTTTAATCGTCTCCCAAAAGCTCCTAAAGAAATGGAAACCGAAACCATTTGGGCCCAGAGCCGAATCCACCTTCATACCAAAGACAACCGCCTTAACCTCCTCTTCTGAGAACGGCTTTATCAGCTCCTGCGCTAGCATCTCCGAAACTTGCTTTCCTGACTCCCAGAACCCCACTCGCATACGAACACCCCTGTCCATACTTGAACCAAACAACAGCTTGTAAAAGGCCGTAATGTACTCCATCAACTCTTGTTGATCAGACATCACCCCCTCCTCGGTCTCTAGAAGACTAGTCCCATTTTTCCTCCTACGCCCATTGGCTATCATCTGGAAGTAGCGAGTATTGTTGTCTCCTTGAAGTAACCACTTAACTCCAGCCCTTTGTTGCCAGAACATGGTCTCTTTGTTCATAAGGACCTGAAGATCCATTTTCGTCTCATACCTCAATTGCCATTCCTCAGGCAACAATTCCCTCTCTTCAGCCATCTCATTCTAATAAGCCAATTTCTGCCTCAGCTCCTGCTGATCCTTATTCTGTTCACCTTTCTGTTGTATGGCCATCCCACATAGGAGTTGTCTACACCGGGCCAGACACCCCTGCCATCTAGAAACTGAGTAGGTAGTGGCCGGTGTACAGCTCAAGGTATACTCCCATTTACTAACAACTTTCTCCTTCATCGAGAGATCTAACATCCATTGTTTCTCAAAGAAAAAGTACTTGGGTCTACCCGGTGTCTTTTCCCCATCATCAAACAAAATCGGAGAATGATCTGACCCCACTCATTGCGCTCCACGCATAAGAGAGTGGGAATTTCAGCTCCCAATCTGTCGAAACCAGCACACGATCAAGATTAGCCATAATTGGGTTAACCTCTTTATTTGTCCACGTGAAACGAGATCCTCGCCTTTTAATCTCCCTCAAGCCACACTGATCAATAAACTCATTGAACATATTCATCAACCGGACATCAAAATTCCCTGAGATCTTATCTGTCGGTGAGCGGATGAGGTTAAAATATCCCCCTAACACCACAGGCAGCGAAGACCCCACCACAGTTTCTGCCAACTCATCCAGAAAATCCTGGGAGCGCGAGTGATCTGCAGGTCCGTAGACTACAACTTGAGTCCAATGAAAAATTTGATCTCCCGTGATGAAGAAGCACTGCTACAAACGACCTGCCAAACCAGAAGTCCTCAACCTCCAAAGAGTCTACCTTCACCTCAACCAAAATAGCACCAGAAAGGCCAACCAATGGAAGCCAGATCCATCTAAAACAAACACCCCCACTCAGATCATTCAGCTCCCTATCCAAGAACGACTCCTTTTTAGTTTCTTGAAGGCCTAAAAACTCTAGCCCTTCCAACTTAATAAAGTCAGACACTTGTTTACGACGCCCGGGGTTGTTACACCCCCTTCCATTCAAGAAGAACAACTTCATAATGGCATGTTATGATTACTCCCCACCTTACGGGGTTCATTCTGACATTGAGGTCCATTCGAGCTCCCCTCTCCATGAGGTTCGCCATCCGATCTCCCCACATTATCAATGACCCCCATGGCCAACAGCTGAACATCTACCTCATCCATCTTGGTAGATACCTCACTTTGCTTCCGCAGCTCCTCCCTATATGCTGCTTCCGCTAACTCAGCCCTAACCCGTTCTTCAGCTTGGATAGTGGAAATAAAAGCATCTTTATTATCAACTACCATCTCTAAATCATCAACCATCGCACCCAAAATATTAACTGGAGTATTGTTAAGAACAGTAAAAGGATAATTCCTGTTATCCATACCTTCATTATCAAGATTCTTCTGTTTGGCTCTTGCAGTCACTTTCTCCAGAATGGGAGCGCCGTCTTGCGGGATCCGAGGGCTTCTTCTAGTGGGTATCACAACATGCCCCTTAACTCTCTTGTTTCTCTTCTTCGGAACGGCCATCTCCCAACCCTGAGAACTCCCTGTTTCAGTGCCCCCGCTCTCCCCTTCCATGGACACAGCTTTCCCAAAAGCAGCTTTTCCTTCACCTTGTACCAAGAACTTCTCCCCTCCGCCATTCTGACCCCTCCTCTCACACGTCATCAATTCTAGGCCACTTGCTAAAGAAACAGGAAGCTTCAGACAAGGCCACTTATCTTTATCCAAAAAGTAAGGGCCCTCAGCACCATACACCACAATCATACGATCATCAACTCCCAACGGATTCACTTCCGAAACAACCGAAACACCCTCCTGACCACCACCAACTTCTGAAACAGTCAACACCCCTCCCATCTGATTGGTCACTTCCCCCTCTGACTCAACAGCCTGGTGCTCAGTCCCATCCGAACGATCATTGAAAGTCTCTCCCCACTTCAGCCCCTCTGCAGCCCACGGGTCATAGAAAGCCAAGGAGGTTCATCCACAACCATGATCTCTTCAGAGCACCCCTCCCCCTCGTCCTGCATACCTTTGTTTCCCTGCTGCTAAAACTTCAAAGTCCTCCACATCTTACCATTGTCCCCATCTTCATATCCACCCGATTCAGACTCTTCATCACTTTTGTCATGCTTGTCTCTCCTGCGACATCCACGATCGAAACGACCACCATCAGACGGACCATCTCCTTTAGCAAAAGTTCTCCCATGAATCCCTTCGCCCACAAAGCGAATCTCACAGCCCACACCATCAATGAAAATCTCAACACACCCACGAAGCAAAGCTGGGTCTCGACACCGAACTTGCACTCGAGTTGGCTCAGCACGGATAAGAGAGAGCTCATCCACAGCTAATGGTTTCGCAGCTAACCTTGCCACCTTCCTGACCACTTCTTCCGACTTAGCAATCTGCGGCAGCCCAAAGATTTTCATCCATGTCTTGTGAAGAACTCCAATCATGTTATGATCCCCCTGCGCCTTGGAAACCTTAATCTTCAAGAGGTGTTTAGAAGTCAACATCTCCGACATCTTAGAGAAAGTCTCCAAAGATTGAACAGTAGGGAAGTTGGCTGAAAACTCCCCAACAGCTAACTGCTGCACATTCCATTCCCACTTATCATCCACCAAGTTCCTCAATTCCTCTTCAATCTTAGTCACATCAGCCTCCTCTTGCAGCACAACAATGATCTCCACTGCCTCTTGAACCTTCACATCTTCCGGTGGAATGTCAATGGAATAGAACCTCTGTTGTATCTCAAATCCAAACATCCGAAGCTCCCTACTTTTAAGCCCATCACATTCAAAGGATAAGTGCCTAGCCTTCTTGCATTTGTAGCACACAGCCTCCTTGACACAGTCAGCTTGATGATGTCCGAAGTCTTGGCAGCGAAAGCACCTGATTTCCATGTCCTCGGAAGCACCCATGTCAGATCCCTTTCCCTTGAAGTCCTCCTTCCTGTTGAACTCACCCTCAAACCTGCGCTCACCCCACACCTATCTCGGACCCATCTGAGATCCAGAGCTTCCTTGTGCGTCACCCTGTCTACCACTTCTTCCACCTTCGCGCTGCTGAGGATGAGGACGGATCCAAATCTCGCCCAGTCTCTGCGGTCCCGGCCCAAAAGAATGGGCACCATGCCCACTGAAACGCGACTGCCCCTCCCTCATCCCAAACCTCACCTGCTCGGGCCCCTGGCGATCACTTCCCCGCCACTGCAGGTGGTCCCTTAGATCCCGCTCCCCCGCTGTTGGACCCAGAGGTTCATCCTCCTCCATCCAGTCTTCAACAGCACCGCTCTTCCACGAAACCCAGGTGTCGCGGTTCATCTTTACTGCCTGTGCGAAAGATTTGTGGAGTGGTGGAGGGGGACCGGCTACGCGGATCCGACGAGCTCGGGCGCCAAGGCGGCGAATCTCCTCTTCGCGCGCCTGGAACCCTAACCCTAGGTCGCAGCTCCCTTTCGGGATCCACAGCCACGCCGGAGCGATCAATCTCCACGAGTGGTTGTAGATATCCGCAAAAGACAACCCGCCCGCACCTGAAACCGAGTTAGATGAGCCCGTCAACGCCCCCGTGGCCCAATCTGTCGAGATTCTCCTCAAGCTGATCCACTACAGCCTGGGCCGCATTCCCCCACCGAATACGTGTTTTGATCACTATCAGACGATCCCCAAACATCCGCCTGATTCGTGCCAAAATCCGTATGAACAGCATATCTCCCATGAACATCCTCCCCCTTCAGATGAAGCTGATCTCCACGATCTCCATCTTCAACAATCAACCTCCCATCAATCTGATCCATAGGACCGAAGGAGAAAATCGAGCGACCAATGTCATCTGCCAGCGATCCTGTAGCCCTCCGTGAATTCGTGCGCCCCCGCGAATCCAGCGGTAAGCTCCGAGAAATCGCACCCCACCGGCATGCCAAAAGCCCATCGGTTCCGGTAGGGGAGGAGATCCCCAACCGAGGACGCCGGCCACCACCCTCTGCTTCTAGAGACGACCGCTTCGAAGAAAGCGCGCCCCACCCAGGACCTGTCTCCGTCTGGTGGAAATCCCCGTCGGCGGGACACACCTCGGACGAGGCCCCACGGCGGTTCCTTCCCTCGCTCTCTCTCTTTTCCACCAATGGACCGCAGCGGTTCCTTCCGCCACAATCAAAGTATCAAGCTTAATAAAGATGTAAACAAAGGAAGCGTTGCCTCTGTAATGCTGACATACAATTGAGCTGTGCAAAGTTTATTATTATTCCATGTGAAAACAGATAGCACACACATGAAACGGTATCTGTGCTGAAAGCAGTGGCTAACTGACTATGGCATCACCAATGCACCTGCACTTCTCGCTTCCATGAGGTCATCGATTAGGCGGCGCAGATCACAGTGAGAGGAACCGCCATCTGCCATGGCTGCATGAGCCTTCACGGAAAGCTCCTTGACCCTGCTCCTCGCCGCGTCCCCCGCACCTCCGGGCTCCATGAACATTGCTACCGCTTGCGCCACCGCTTGAGCAGGGACCAGCTCGTTCTCTTCATACATTGTGCTCCGAACCCCGGCCCCTTCCGGCCATATCCGCTCCCCGATCCCCAGTACTTTCGTCACAAACCTTTCAGTGATGAACTGCTCGACCACCATCGGCCATGTCAGCACCGGCATGCCAGCCGCCACTGTCTCCATGACAGAGTTCCATCCACAGTGAGTCACGAATGCCCCAACGGCCGGGTGTGCAAGTATCGCCGTCTGTGGCGCCCAGGCGGTTATGACCAAGCCCCTATCTCCAACTCGCTCCTTCCACCCTTCCGGTGGTGCCCATGAATCGGACCTGACCACCCACAGGAACGGCTTTCTGGAGGCTTCTAGCCCAAGTGCCACCTCCTGGAGCTGAGCATCCGAGATAGGAGCAAAGCTGCCGAAGCACAAGTAAACAACCGAGTTCTTTGGCTTCTTGCCCAGCCAGTTGATGCAATATGAGTTGCTGGCTATGGCATGTGGCAATGGCAATGAAAGAGGCCCGATGAAGTAGGCGCGATTCACATAGCCATTGGCCACATACAACTCACAGTACCCGTGCTCCAAATCGAAGAAAGTGTTCACAACAATTCCAAAGCACCTACTCAGTGACAAGGATATTTTCTCTTTTGCGAACCTGAGTGACAAGGATATAGGATCTTGTGTGCCAGGGTCCTTTGCTTCTTCTTCTTGGCTTCTCAAGAACTCCGGTAGCTCCGTAAGTGGAATGTGTATATCTGGGGCTGGAAAACGAGGAATCATCACCACCCCGTCGGTGGCGGCCTTGCTAATGCCAGCACTCGCGAGGTGGCGGATGGAAAGAGTTGGGAAGGTTCCTATGACATAGAACATGATACATGGCACGCCAAGATCAGCAGCCACACCTGCGTTCCAGAAGAAATGTAAGTCTGTGACGATGACGTTGGGCGAGATCTCCCGGATGAGGCCCTCTTGCCCTGGCCGCATCAGCGCCTCGTTCAAGGCTATGCCATCAATGATACGACATGAGTCCGCGCCCTTGGCCGCGGATAAGTTCTCAACGCCTGACGGGAGGCCGTCCACTTCAGGGAATGGGTAGGTCGCCACCTCGACGGTGGCAGCGGCACGGCTGGGTCCGCGCCTGGCGAGAGCTGACCGGACAACGGAGGCGTTGGCAGGGGTGACGGCGACTATGGCCTCGACAATGTCTGGCCTAGTAGCAGCGAGGTGGAAAGCAAGGCCCGTGAAGGGGATGATGTGGCTTGTGGCGAAGAAGGGCATAAGAAGAATGCGGAGCTTCTTGCTCTCCCTAGCGGAAGCCATTCCTACTACAAGTTTAATTTACTTGCACGTTTTGGACCGAGGAGAGGAGCTCCTGTATCCTTATATAGGCAGACAAGGGTCATCCATTAAAAATGAAAAATAAAAAGCTATCCTTAGAGCTCCATCTCCATTGCATCCTTGCAGCCAGGTTTGGCCCCCACATGGTCTGCTACCCTATCCCTATCTATCCTTTAGGTCATTAGGTGTATCTTTTTACATCCCTAACAATAATGATACTCCACCCATTCTAAAAAAGATACTACTAACTTCAACCAATAATATCTATATATTCGATTAAATTTAAAAACATGAGATTTGTACTTTTTATAAAAATATTTTCCTAATAGATATTATTATGTTATTCCCTTGTGACATCCCGAATATTAGGACAAGTTTAAAAATGCGTAATTCAAAAATTTTCTAACTTTCACCCTAACATTTTTCTTTCCACTTCTCATCTTTTTCTTTTCTTTCCTATTTCAAAAGGCAAAAACCTCACTAAATTTAAAACTTATCTAAATTGAAGATTTCAAAATATTAAAATTTGAAGTGCGACAAGTGAATGACTCCGTTTGCCGTCTTTTCTTTCCGTTCGTTTCCAGCGTGTTTATTTCCAATTCCCTAAACCCTAAATCTAATCATTTATCCTGAAATTCAAGTCCGCTCAGTTCCTGTGAACTCAATCAATTTTTTAATTTTGAGCCCATCGAATTCCTTGAATTCCAAACCAGGCCAATTCTCTTGATCTTTTGACCTCGTCCGAATTAATTTACTCCTTTCAGATAGCCATTTATCCTCCGAATTTTATAGAATAAAATCTATTCATAATTTGAAGATGATTCCAAAACGAAAGTTGTTCACCCTGAAAAGTTCTTCAACTCTGCAAAATTTCACATTCACCGGAGCTCGGCAAGTTGACCTTTTGAAGGAAAAACAGAGGCTGCTGCTGAAATTTCAAAAAAAATCAGAAAAATACAAAAAAGTCGCGGGCCCACTTGCCAGAGACCTTCTCCCTTTCCTCTGTCTTCTTCCTCGGCGCGCCTGGCCAGCACACCAGCGCCCACGGTAAACACCGCTGCATCTTTTCACGGCAAGCTGGTGACACCTTGCTGTCAAGGCCTGCATGAGCGACACGGAGGTGCTTCGCTGTCCATCGCTCTCTGCTCGGTCAAGAACAAAAGTATTTCTCTCACCCTCACCAGCCGAACAGCACACCCCATGAGGCTACGCCGCCGAGGCCCTGCCGGCTCTCGTCCTTAGCAAACAGGAATGCCCCATCGCAAGAGCTAGTGCTCACTGCCCTCTTGTGCTTCCTCCACGACCTTCCCTCACCAAGTCGCCCTCGATTTCACCCCTTTCACCTCGAGCCGCCTCCGCCTCACCGGTGCCCTAACGTCGTGAAGTCGGCCGCTACCGCAATTCGTGCCCTCCGGCGAGCTGCTCCCCACCTGGTGTCGCGTACACCCCCGCCACGGCCTCATCTTCCTCTGAGGCCGGCCAATTTGGGCGAAATGCGGACGAAGCAGAGCACCGTCGCGCACCACCGGGACGCGCCGCCTCCTGTCGATGCCTGCTTAGGACAGCGCCTCCCCAGCTCCTTTGAACCCTCGACGAGCTCCACCGTGCAGCCCTCTAGCTCCTACGCCGGAGTCCCATGGCCGCTCGGCGTCC
>BCLG01001363.1:46108-72280 GCA_001602295.1 Zoysia matrella | reverse complement strand
ATTGAACTAAGTAATTAATCATTAATTACCTAAAGTAAAACACTCAGGTGGGTACAAACTAGATAGTTAATGATGATAGCATGCCCATCACCGCACCAAAAGTAATACCATATATTTAGCGTAGGAGTTCAATGGTATAGTAGAATCAAGAAATATTCACTAGAAAGCCCGTGCAATATATTGACATACACTAGTGCACATGTCACCTATTAGCACAAATGATATGATTATTTAGTTAAAAGCTCCAAATTAAGGTATGCACAAAATGACCTAAACTACACATCGTGTTCCCGCTCGTACTAGCAAAAATGCATGTTAACCCTTCATTGAACCTCACCCCAAGTTAATAGGCACCGCAACATACATGACTTGTCCTAAGTTTCCTTGCGGTGTTATCTGGTTCTTAGTTGGAGTTCTATGAATTTTATCGCTCCTTCTTGAGTGGTATTTCTTTCGTAGTAGTTTTATTAGGCTTTTCCTTCGCGTAGATAACGTTGAGTGTAAGGAAGAGTCGAGCCTCAAGAGGGACCAGAAGGTCTACGTATGAAGAGAAGCTCGTAGGTTGGGCGCGAAGCTGAAGATTGAAGATTGAGGTCTTGAAGAAGAAGCCTCCAACCTCAAGCTTGAAGATTAAGGAATTTGCAGGCAAGCTCTAACCTCATATTGAACCTATAATTTGTTAATGCTTCTATAGTGCCTATTTATTCTGCTATGCATGATATTTTGGTTTGAAACATTGTGTTAGTAATAATTCTACTTGTTCCTAGGTATTTATATTTATGTCAGTAACTTGCTGCATAGATATGAATACCTTTCTTGAAAACCATTGACGAAGTGTCCTTGATAGCCATAGGGAATCCGTTCCTAAATAGTTTTACGGAACGAATATTACTTTGTACTAGATCTGCTTAGGACCCCATTTACGGTGCTCCGCACCGCCGCACCATATACCATTAATTTGCAAAATGAGTTGAAAGAGTTTGGTGGTGTGAGTACAAATAAAAGGGGGCGGGATTAGAACAATTGGTGCTAGGTGAAGAGGGGATGTTACTGGCCGTGGGGTGGGGCTCATCTGAGGTGATGGTGATAGGTGTGTAGGCTTCGCTGTGGTCCACCTGCCGTGGACGAGACCGTCACTCCTGCCATATAAGGACCGGTTCGTTAGCCCTCGACTTGGTAATTCCCATGCAACTACAGAACCTGTACATTTTAGGCAGGACTTATTCCCTCTACGTATTCTTTTCACATCGAACCACTGGAGGGTCCGTAGTGAAGACACAAGAGAACAGAAGAAGGGCTAATTGCCCGCGTCACGGGAGCGTAAGCCCGCGGATATAGCCCCTGGTTTGGTAATACCCGAGGATTGGAGGGGACCAGGAAAAGGCGTGAATGTGGTGGATATTCACGACCCGGCTCTGGGAATGTACCGACGCGTCATCGACGTCCTGGAAAATCCCGAGGGATGGCCCCTGTTTGCACCTTGCATGGAATCTGTGGAAAACTGCATAGATGTGGAATAAGCGTTATGCAACTCTAATGATCAGGAGTAGCATAACCTGTGGGTACAGTGTACAACCTCTGCAGAGTTAAAAATCCTTCCGGATAGGCCGTTGTCACGGTATTGACATGCTACTATTCGAGCGCCCTACGATTAGATTTTCTATACTGCCTTGAAGTGTGAGTGGGTGTAGCCACCCGTGCTTTGAAAAATGTCTGAAGGGAATAGTGGAGGCCCTTCCAGTTAAAAATTAGAGAACTAGCGGGAACGGTTTGTACTCTCCCAGGTCCAACTTATTAATATATGAATAATAAATGCTTTCACTCCCTTTTGAAATCTTCTGCAGTGAACCTTGCATAAAACTGGCTTTTGCAACATGGACCTTGTTGTCTCATCCTTGCTACAACCAATGTGCATCTATATTTATACATTTGCTTAGTGTTAGAGCTTGCTGAGTACCTTATGTACTCACCCGCCTGCATTTGTGGTTTTAGACAGTGAGGATTGCATAGATGTTGTGCTGATTTTGTTCTGCTTTTTAAGTCTGCTCGTGGATTTGGGCCCTGGTGTTTCACTGCCTGCTCTGCTTTTAGTTAGTCAACCGGTGTATGATCGTAGAGATCCTCATGGTGTGGCCACTAAAAGTTCTGTCTCAGGTTAGTTTTTCCTTTCGAAATATGCTTTTGATATATATTCTGTTGTGTTGTGCGTATCAGCTACTGATCCAGGGACTGATACGTGTATCACAGTGCATCTCAGAAACGGGGTGCGCGACAGGGTGGTATCAGAGTAATACTTGGCCGTAGGACGAAACCTCTAAGATGTTTCCCCTCGAAACTGACTATTTTGATAAAAACTATGTTATAAAATTTCTCTCTTATCTATTTCTATTTTAAATACCTTAAAAATGCCCGTACGTCATCTATCCGATGTAACGAGAAGAATGCTGCCAAGGAAGTCAACGGATGGCAACTTCAACCAACAGACTAAAGTATAACCAGCCCGAGGAACTGCAAAGGACTCCAAGATTGGAAATAGGACCAAAAGAGTCTAAGATGGGAAATCTAGAGTACTATGGATAGAAAGAGCAACTGACAGCAGTTCCCAATGCTACTTAAGGAAATGGTAAGGATTGTGATGACCTAGCAATTTGGAAATGCAAGTGGAGCATGCATGAGACTGTAGTATGACCTTATTTCTTTTGAGTGGGGTAGGGTTATACTACAGAAATAGCCTCATTGGGAATATTGGCATCAAAAGGACCATCAGTGGACACCAGAAAAATAAGGAAGTATGTCAATGACAAGGATTGTAACCAAAAGTGAGGTTAGACAATGGAGCAAATATATAGTGCAAGCGTTCCCACATAGAACAAGCAATCTAGTTCGTCAAGATCCTACAAGCATGCAAGAAATGAAGACAGGATGGATCAACCAAACGCTAGATAATCTGAAGCAGAACCGTTAGTCAATACTACCTAAAACCTTGACCTGCGCTTGTAGTACGCTTACATATAAAACAACCGCAACTAATAACATGCGTTGTTTGTGTGAATTTGAGAGTTTCTTGCCTTGGCTTGGGTTTTATTGTTTGTGTGCTTATGTGTCTTAATCAACCAAAACATCACTAAAATAGTTGCAACAATTTAAATTTATTGCCCAACGCCCAAACCTCTTCCCGGTCTTGCCTAGCAACACCGAGAACCAGACTCACAAGGAGACCCATCCCAGACAGAAATTAGTGCACAGTTTCAAGACCATGGGGAAAAGTAGTACAAGTTGAAAGATACAAACAGAACAATAATGAGAGTACATGGCTGAAATTTTAATCAATGCAGTCGTCCTGACAGATCAGGAAAAGACAGAGCGTACCCCTATGAGTAGTGTTGACCATACCAAGGGATAAGGTAAATAAGAGTTACGTTGTCTCTGGAACTTACGGAAAGTTATGACCATATAATTATTTTTAAAAATAGAGGGTAATGCATAATTAGAAGTTTAGTTGAAAGCGAAGTCGTGAAGTTCTTCCTAGGCGGCTGCTTTTTTAAACAGAGCAACCTGTAAACTTAATGTTATTAAGTTTGCTGATTTTAATGGAGATGTATTCAGAAGCAGCTAATGTCCAAGTCCATTTTGTGTTTTTGTTGTTATATACTAGTACTGCCATAGGCATGAAACTACTGCTAAAATGTCACCAACACGTTTCTAACTCAACCTGACAAACTTAAGTGAATCCAAACGAGGTAATCTTAGATTAAGGAACCAGAGAGCAAGGAATAAGGGACTTCAAAGGACCACAATAAAACAAAGACACTGATCCTCGTTTGCACATATCAATCATTTTTTTTATCACTAGTCAGAGCATGCCTACTGGTACAAGCAGGGTTTCTCTTACCAATAGTACTGCGGAAACCGGTGGCCACTAGTTTTTCGAAACCGCGAAAACCGATCAAAAACTGATCCAAATCGAAAAATCAAAATTTGAACGAAATGCTACAGTAAATCAATCAGTTTCTGGTTTATCGAGTGGTTTCACCGGTTAATCGATCGGTTTCTTCTGTTTTATCGGTTTTTCGGGTTCCAAATTTAAAACCCACTAGTTTTACCAGTTTACCACTTGGTTTTACTGGTTTATCGACAGGTTTTACAGGTCGTTGAAATTACAAAAAAAATTCAAATTTTCAATTTTTTGACTTTTTAAAATGACAACCAGTCATCCGTTGAAACCAATCAGTTTTACCGAAAGCTGCAAAAACCGGCCTGTTTTCACCTGTTTTGTAAACCATGAGTACAAGCATTCCTTGTAGGAATTTAATGGTCAGCTATAATAAGATGAGACCATAGATAATCTCAGCAACTTTACCGAGCAACTCCATATGAAACTAATCATTCCTTGTAGGAAACCACATTGGGCCTTAAAGTTACGTTGGGTCTGAAAATTTTCTTGACGGCCCACTTAGTACCGTAGTACAGGGGAAAAAAAAGAGAAAAAGGCGGGAATCACGTCGAGTGCATAGACAGCCAACTCCAAGGAATCGCCCCTCCCATCCTCTGCTTTCCCCAGCGGCCAGCTCCACGGCTCCACCACACCAGGCACCACCTCCGCGCTATAAACCATCGTCCAGCTCGAGGCGCCCTCGCCGCGTACGCCAACGCGCAGCAGCGATGCCTGGCCGTCGGGCGATCGAGGTCCGGCTGCAGCCGAGTGGCGACGCGGCGCCCAAGTGGCGCATGTCGCTGCTGGAGAACACGTTCCGCGCGTTCCTGCAGCAGGGCGCCGGCGCGGACGCCGCGGCTAGGGCCGCCGTGTTCGCGGAGGGGTCGCTGTTCAGCCCGTTCCTCTTCGGCAAGTTCTTCGACCCCGCCGACGCGTTCCCGCTCTGGGAGTTCGAGCCGGAGGTGCTGCTCGCCTCGCTCCGCCGTGGTCCCGCCAGGACCTCCGTCGACTGGGCTGAGACCGACTCCGAGTACTACCTCAGAGCTGACATACCGGGTACGCTCGTGCAGCTTGATCGATGCCTCTGTTTTTACTGAATTGTTCTTATTAATGCCATGGTTTCGTTCAGAAAGCTGCAACTGCGTAGACGATTCTTTACGTACTTTAGACGTGCGAGCTGAGAGAAGATGGTGCAGAGATCAAATTCTTTGCGCCACTCTAGCCAATGTTTCAGTTTAGCAGGCGCAGGGATTAGAGCCTTTCAGTTTGTGATAAGATTCCGCATATATTCCTTGTGATCGGAACGCCTAGCCTTGCTTCTGCCGCAGATTGCATTACTACTGCAGGACCTGAATGTGACTGAAAAAATTGCAGTCTTAGCGCTACATCCATCAACATTTCAGCTGTCATTTCTTTGAAAAAAGAAACATTTTAGATGTCGCGCCACTTCCACTGACTTTATCAGTTGCTAGAGAAATCTTCTTGCAACTAGTAGTAGCAGTAGTTGCTTTTTTTTTTTTTTGATTATGTAGTACTAGTAGTTACTAGAGCATGCAAGCAACAGGAAGGAAGTCATGTGTCTAGCCTATTGCCCTCACTGACTTTTCTGTGCTTTATTACTACAATTGCAACATGGAACCTTTACTTTTCGCTAGACTCGAAATATTCTTTGCGTTTGCGTGTGGCATACTACCTAAATCCACCGTGGTTTGGTACAGAAATTCAGGTCAAAACAGTGTCCAAGACGATTGCCAAAGCAGCCTGATCACCTGCAATATTCTAAGCCAAAAGATCCCATTTTCTCTTCAGGTGGGCGGAGATGCGAGGTGGAGGTGAGCGGGGACGCCGCCATGAAGGTGGTCGACATCAGCGGGCTGTGGCGCGCGCCTCCGGCCGACGGCCGGGTCGACTGGCGCGCCGGCCGGTGGTGGGAGCACGGGTTCGTCCGGCGCGTGGAGCTCCCGGAGGACGCGGACTGGCGGAAACTGGAGGCCTACTTCGACGACGGCGACGGTTCGCTGGAGATAAAGGTTCCCAAGAACGGCGACGCGCACCAAGCCACCGCCTGATCAGAATCTGAACCTCGCCGCGCAATTTGAGGAGCGCATTGAGTTGAGCCTTTATTCTTCTACTCCTGACAGCAGTCCATCGACGGAATTGGAAAAGATGGCATGATCTTGATAAAAGAGTTGCAAGATATGGTGGCGAAAAAGGGGCAGAGATCATTACGTCCGTTACCACATATATGTTCATGATGTTGAGATTATGTTCTTCAGTGCCGGCTGTTTAATGGTTAATTTGCAGCGTCGCTATCGGTTTGGTCATCGTTCAAATCCGGCTTCCGAGACCGTAGATATGATTCCGGAATACACGAATATAATTTCGAAGTTCACAGGCTTTAGAAAGCGGGATGTGGATTCTCCCGTGTCTTTCGGACGATCACTCTCTATCAGAGTCAGACTACTGCCGCCCTCTCCCTCTATCCTCAATCGTGCACTCGAGCAGATGAGCATCGCAGCTCTGACGGAAGCTGGACGCTTTCGGCTCTTCAGAAGACAGAATATTCTTCAGTGGACTTTTACCCCCCAAAAAGTATCTTTTCAATGATTGAACAAGTTTGTGCTTGTAATCTGTTGCCTAAGAAACTTCTCACAGTCTGCACTAGCTAGACAGTTGTAGTGTTCCCGTGATGCTCCTCTCATCGAACTTTGTTACAGATAACTGATCAACCTGTCGTCGACAAGTGTTCGTCACAGCTTCTTGTCCATTCCATGAACGCCGGTCCCAGCTCGTTTCTGCACGGTATCTTTGACCTGTCTTGACCAGCAGCTGACAAGGAGCTAGTGCTCGCATGATTTGAGTACACATGGCTCACTCACATCACTGAAGCTAAGAATGAACCCGTTCATGTCTTCTTGCTCTAGTCACCAACTGATCCTTCGTCAGAATCAACGGCAAAAGGACAGCGATACGACAATGGAGCGAGACAGACAGACATGCCCCGGCCTAACTGTATGTTTCAATCAGTCTCAGCGTGACACCAGCTAACAGAGCTTCTTCTATAGCGTGAAGAATTCACCTACTTGCTTGATTTGGTTGGTTCTCCCTACGTGTGGAGATTAGTACTGGCTACGTGTGGAGTTTAGTACTGGCTTGATTTGGTTGGTTCTACAAGAATTCGCCTACTTGCTTGGTTGGTTCTGCTAGAGAACACCGCCTATGGTGTAGAAAATGGGGTGCGGAGAATGACAAAGCGAGGTAAAGATTATAATTCTGACGGCCAAAAGAGCGTGGGCG
Organism: Zoysia matrella; assembly: GCA_001602295.1. Taxonomy (NCBI): domain Eukaryota; kingdom Viridiplantae; phylum Streptophyta; class Magnoliopsida; order Poales; family Poaceae; genus Zoysia; species Zoysia matrella. The sequence continues at coordinate 65,049 of BCLG01001363.1, read as the reverse complement.
GCTGTGTCCGCTCCGCCGTCGCCTTCTCAACGGCGCTACGTTAGTAGTTTAGGAACGAAAGGAACTGCAATTAACGACATAATGTATACCTTCTCCGTTTCAAAATTGTTGTCACTGGCTGGTTGAAAATTTAACTGACCGACGATAAAATTTTGGAACGCAGAGAGTAATAGGATGTTAGGCGGACTTATCTAAAAAAAAAGCTAATTGAATTGATGTTGCCTGGACTCTGAATCTGACATTTTGTATTTGCTTTGCTCCTGAGAGTTTTCAGTGTGTTTCAATCTTAAAAAGAAAAGAGAAAAAAAAAGCTAGAAGATCTTCAGGAAAGAAATACTAGCAACCAACTGAATTTACCACAATCTCTACCACTCCAAAGTTCGTAGCAGGGCAACAAAAGTTCAGACACAATCTGACAAACCGAGGCGTTAAGAAATATATCCACGTTATCTTGGCCACAACGAAAGAGTCCAAGAATGCGGCCCAATTTCTTACCTTGAAGATGAAGAAAGGATCTTTCACAAATGCCCTTATAAACACCCAAGTCATTCCAACAAGCAAACCAAAACCGGTTACAAGCACCTCGGCCCTGCTAATTCACTCGCTTGACGTTCTCCATGGCGCCAAGCCCACCGGTTGTGTAGGAACTGGTGTGTCCGATCCTCCTAGGGATTGCTTCACCCCAAAAATCTAGCTAATATGATCAAGACCAACATGTGTCGCGATCTTAGCCATCCCGAAAGTTTTGGCTTGGCTCTGTGGGAGTAGTTAGCATCCGAAATTCTGTAGCGCATTTGCACGTCGGTACGGCGAGGGCAGAGAATGGAACAGGAGGTGAGAAGCGGCGGCGGCGGCGGTGGTGGCGGTCTTAGGGCGCACAGCTCTGTGTGCTTCTCCGGCGCGCTCATCGACGGCCCGCGGATCCAGCAGCTGCTGCTCCACTGCGCGGCCGCGCTGGAGTCCAACGACGTGACGCTGGCGCAGCAGGCCATGTGGGTGCTCAACAACATCGCCTCCGCGCAGGGGGACCCCAACCAGCGGCTCACGTCGTGGCTGCTCCGCGCGCTGGTGGCGCGCGCGTGCCGGCTGTGCGGTCCGGCGGCGGCCGTGAGGCTTCCGGCGAACGGCGCGCCGCGGGAGCGGGCCATGTCGGTCACGGAGCTCGCGGACTACGTCGACCTCACCCCGTGGCACCGGTTCGGCTTCACCGCCTCCAATGGCGCCATCCTCCGGGCCGTGGCGGACAGCGCTGCCGTGCACGTCATCGATCTCAGCGTCACGCACTGCATGCAGTGGCCGACGCTTATCGACGTGCTGTCTAAGCGGCCCGGAGGCCCGCCGGCGCTCCGCATCACCGTGCCGTCCGCTCGCCCCGCCGTTCCTCCTCTGCTCGCCGTGTCGGACGAGGAGCTTGGCCTTCGGCTGGTCAACTTCGCCAAGTCCAAAGGCGTGCAGCTGGAGTTCAACGTCGTCAAGACCAAGGCCCCAAGCGCGGAGAAGTTGGACGCGTCCCGCCACGATCTCGCGTCCGTCCTGTCAGACCCGCCATCGCTGGGGCTGCGGGACGGCGAGGCGCTGGTGGTCAACTGCCAAAGCTGGCTCCGTCACGTCGTCCCGAGTTCGAGGGACACGTTCCTCTACGCCGTCCGCTCGCTGAACCCGCGCCTGGTCACCGTTACCGATGAGGACGCCGACCTGGACTCGCCGAGCCTCGCGTCCCGCATCGCCGGCTGCTTCAACTTCCACTGGATCCTGTTCGACGCGCTGGAGACGTCCGCGCCCAGGGACAGCCCGTGGCGGCTGGAGCACGAGACGGCCGTGGGCAAGAAGATCGAGAGCGTGGTGGGCGTAGACGGCGACGGCGCCGAGCGGTCCGAGTCCGGCGAGAGGCTCGCCGAGCGGATGCGGAGGAACGGGTTCGTCGGCGTCCGGTTCGAAGAGGAAGAGGCGGCCCAGGTGAGGCGGCTGCTGAGCGAGCACGCCACGGGGTGGGGCGTGAAGCGGGAGGAGGACATGCTGCTGCTCACCTGGAAGGGCCATGGCGCCGTGTACACGAGCGCCTGGACGCCTAATTAACTTAGTCATCGCCAATGGCGATCACAACAGGTGAGGATTCAGGTTTCTTCTGGTTAGGTGAAGACAGCAGATATAGTATAGAAACCATCTTCGTTCCGTTCCGCCATGATCACGGTGGAAGAGCCGATCATGACTCGAGAAGCGCGAAACATTTTGTAACGAAAACTATTGATGTTGGACAAAGTATCTCATTCCACCAAATAATCTTATACTCCCTTCCATTTTGAAATATTGACCTTGTTGTTTTTTAACATTATATTTAATTGTTTGTCTTATTTGAAAATTTTATTCAAATGTGTAAAATAGTGTTTTAAATAACTTTAGTGATAAAACAAATTATAATATAGATATATGTATTTATAATGTTTTTTTAATAAGATCAATAGTTAGAGGGGGTATTTAAAAAAAGCGAAGCAAGAGTTGATAGTTGATACTTCGTAAATATGTGATATTTTTGACTTTTTAAAATCAATATTTAACTATTTATGGTATTAAAAAACTTTAAAAAATATAAAACTAAACAACACAAGTTTAAAATACTTCTAATGAATCATTTCACAATACAATAAATATTTAATATTTTCACAAGTTTTTAAATAAGACAAATAATAAAGATAGGTGTTTAAAAATTTTAAAAAAATATTTATTTTAAAATAAAGAGAGTATATAGTTGGCCAATGGGTTGTACCGAGTTGGGCAACCTGGGCTCGTGCATACTCCGAGATAGGTCGGTACAGCCCGTTTTCCTATGTTTAGGCACGTACAATCGTTTTTTACATGGAGAGTGCGGAATGACCTGGCTCAAACGATAGAAGGAAAAAAGAATTTTATGTTTATAATAACTTCTACTTTCTCTCTTATTTATTAATTTTCTATCGGCCCCCACTCCAACGGCTGCTCCGCAGCCTCCGCTCGTCCGCTCTTCTTCACTCAACTCGACCTAATGCCCCGCGCCGGTGGAGTCGCGCGTCCCGGCCGCCGCCCCCGACCTTCCCAGTGCCGGTGCGCCGCCCTTCCTCCCCACCCCGTCCGCCCCCATCCCCACCCCTCCCGTCCGCCTGCGTCGCCCCTCCCTGTGCCTGTGCGTCATCCCTCCCCCGCCCCTCTCCGGCCGCCGCCCGCAGCCCTCCCCGCGTACCCTAGCCCCTCAGCCCGCCCGCCACTGCCCACGCGGAGGCAGTCCTCGCTCTTGTGGCGCGAACAGAGATGGCAGGAGTATCGCCGCCCTCCGCGCTCGCGTTCACGTCGCAGCCCCTGTCAACCAAGATCTGCAGGATCTCGGCCTGGCCGAGGCGAGTGGCCAAGTGAACCGGCCTGGGCCTTGCGCTCCTGGACGTCTTCACTGGAGATTCGGGGTCCGCGCCGGCCGCTAACAAGGTCTGGACGGCGCCGGCGCTGCTGCAGAGGATGGCGTGGTGGATGGAGGAGCGTCTGGCCCAGGTGCGTGGTGCTCGATGTGTATCCGCTCTGGAGGAGCGTGCGCAGGATGCAGCCGGTGGACTCGTAGTACTCGACTGCGCATCAGAGCGCGTCGTAGGGCTCGGTGAGGCCGGCGCCGACGCGCAGCTCCTCACCTGGGGCCGTGTCCCACGACCACGCTCTGAGCCTCATCTTGGTTTCTCTCTTCACACCGGCCTAGCCATCAGAAACAACACGATGTCATCAATCGACTGCTTAAGACTGAAGAGAGTATACGCTGCAGTATACATGATGATGCCTGCGAACCTGAAGCAGATGACGGACAACGGCAACTTGCCGGCTGGCGAAGAGCGCCGTGCAGTCGACATTGGCATGCAGTGACAGCTTCAGAGATCACAGGAGCACCCGGGCAGTTGCGTTCGGATCAGCTCCGCACTGCAGAAGATAGAATCACTAAATCAGGGCTGTTTCAGAATGAACGCCCATCTCTTTTTTGAAGGCTGCAAACTGATTATTAGTGATAATAAAGGCAAAAAAAAAATTGGGTAAGATCCGCCGAAGCGGGTAGCCTTAAGCGCAATGTTATTTTGATCTTTTTTATGTACATATCCTCTGTTTTTTTTATTTGCAGGAATTTTTATTCTTACCATTGATAGTCTTTCTCGTCCTTGTGCCTTTGTATGCATCAAATATGTTTTGTTTTATGTCATGTTGAATCTAGAAAAGGAGTCACTGCTTCATATTTCACATATTCATTATGATAAGAAGCACAAAATTGCCATCCTTTATTGTCTTATTGTGTATTTCAGGAAGCAATGTTGAAAGCTGAGCTTAGCAATATATAGAGATCACAAAAGCGAGAAGGAATAGACTTGACATATCTCAAAAACGTGATTCTTAAGCTTCTTGAAACAAGTGCTGAGTCTTTTTTATTCTCTTTTTTGCACAGTAACAGATTATGTAAACCATGAATTTGATTTCTTTTGTCACAGGAGAAGTGGGGGGCCTTGTTGCCTGTGGTGGCAACATTGCTACAATTCAGTCCAGATAAGGTAAAATTGGAATAATTTGTTGCTGATTGCTTACTCTTTATGTTAGCTTATTATATATGATTGTTTACATATCAAATAAGTTAACCCAGGTACTGTAAGCATTCTAAGAGAGTATATTGTATTCATTCGGACTATTAGAAAATACTAAAAGGTAGTGCTATCTACCTCCATGATATGACGAAGTAATTTTACAGTTGGAAAATGCTTCATTTGCTATGTATAAAAGCATCTGACATTCCATGTACTTCACAGAATGTGCTGATTAACTTTGATGCCTGGTTTTCTAGGCTCAGTTCTGAGTAGAAATCTAAAAGTCCAACCATCAGTTTTTGACACATGAAGCTGAACCTACTGGGTTATATTGCTTCGTAAGAAAGGTTTTTGAATGATAAATTCTATGCCTAGACTGTTATCTCATTTTTGTTCTGGATTGTCAAATCTTGCATACTTTGATTTCAAAGTTGAAGATTATTTTTGTAATCTAAGCCATTTATGAGACATTATAAATAATAATAAAGGATCTAACAAGAAGATTGAAGATTATTTTGTAGCCCAGCTGTGGCCGGAGCTGGAGAAGAAATTACTTGATGTGAGAGGAAACAAATGATTTTTTTTTTTTTGGAGATTGTACTACGTGGCCATGAGCATCGCAACCAGGCACGGCCGTACATCCACACCGGCAGCAACCTCAACTGGCTCCAGTGCGATGCGCCCTGCGTCAGCTGCTCCAAGGTGCTGTTCCTCCACTAGTTTCTGTTGTCCGTCCTCTGCTTTCTCCTGTTCGTCGAGGCAGTGTGGTGTTGCATCATTTGTTGTCAGTAGTTCACTATTTCTAGATTGTTGAAGTTTACATGTTGTCGTTTAGATGTTCGACATGTCAAGCTTCATTTTTTTTCCTGTTCAGGCACTGAATATTCTGAGTTTAGCCAAATCTGCAAACTTTTATGTTCTGATTTTAGAATCATTATGCAATAAATTCCATGTCACATTTGTGGCATAATGATGTTTCAGTTTTATGGTTCGTATCTTTGGAATGAAAAAAGTTAGTTTGTTCTATTTCTTTCTATCATTCAGTAAGCAATCCTGTTGCTCATGACCCCTCGAGGTGATTTTTGATACAAATCTGATTTTTTTTTTATTTGCTTTAGTTCGATGCTGAAATTTTTCTGTAGTCCTGGTAGCCATATAGGAAGAGCCATTTCACTATTCGTGCAATCATTTTTCTATCGCTGTAACGTCACCCTCTTAGGATATGTAATTGCTGAAGCTAATGTGATCAAGGGAGAATTGTTTGGGTATAGATAGTTTAAGCAAAACATGTTTTGCAAATCGCAAGTCGTCTGTGCCCATAGCAAATCACGAGCATTGTACTCTAGGTGCTAATAAACTGTACTAAACAATTATAATGTATATTCTAATCATTGTGGATATTGTGTCAGGTTGTCAAACTTCAATCAGAGTGGTTATGTTGTCTCCCTGTATTTGAGAGGAATTATATCATGTTGTTTTGCTCGTAGCGTAGCACGAGCACTCGGACTATCGAATGTTAAATGCATCATTTTGCCCTGCTCATATGTAGCACGGGCATCGATGCTAGTTACTAGATGATTTCCTTTCTCGGGGCATTGCTTCGGAAATTTATGATAGTATTTTATGTATTTGTTGGAATAGTAAAATGAAATGGAAAAAATAATTTTGAGTCTGCCTCTAGAATAATCTATTACAACCTACGGATGGTTATGATGATATGAAAATACAGTCAAATGACTAACTATATGCGAATTTCATAGAAAAAAAAGTAAAAATAGAGAAAATTTCGCATTCCAAACGGAACTAAACATTATTTACCATTCTTTTTGCTACATCATTTGATTAATTTCTAGATCATCATAGTACTCACATAAAAATAAGATGCAACAAAATTCCAACTACAATGATATGAAATTGAAATAGTATATATGCATATCATGTGATCATTTCAATATAGCCTTTAATTTTTCCCCTAACTATTTATTAATCTCTTCAAGCATCCTGAGCTGCAAAAGAAATTGAACCGTGCTGCAGGCCACTTCAGGCCTACAGACCACTCCTTCACGGGCCCAGCAAGCAACAAAGCATAAGGAAATTGAACAACTGCTGGCCCAAGTAACTATGCGGTGCTGGCCTTTCGTTTCCTGTATGTCTTCTTCGGAGCTCATCCCATTCCCGTCTTCTTCATCTCCTCAGAGCAAAGTAAGGACGTGCGGCCGGGAGTTGGGGGAGGCCAGACAGGGCGGTCCTATGGAGATTTCCAAAAGTTCCCCGGGGGGGGGGGGGGGGGGGGTGTTCCGCCGTTGCCCCCGAAGAGGCGATTCGCAGGATCACAGCCGCTTGCATATGGAGGTAGGATCTTCAGGTTGTCTATCCCATGCTGGGGCGGACGCCGAGGAAGAAGGGCAGATGGTGGCGGGGCAAGGGGAGGAGTGGAGCCAGCAGGGGAGGGGAGGAGGAGAAGCGTCGAGACAGCGCCGCTCCGTGCGGGTTCAATCTGAAATAGCGGAGGATGAGGGGAGTGGGAGGCGATGAGTCAAGGAGCTGAGGCCGCGGCGTTTAGATGCAGCGGAAGACGCGGGGGACTTGGAAGGCGACGAGTTGGAAGCGGAGGCGAGCGGCGGCGGAGCACTTTCAGCGAGCGTCGTGGAGAGTGAGGAGCGACGATGTTGCCATGGACAGTTTATGCAAATCGAGCGGTTTTAAAAAACTGGTGACGTGGGTTCATGAGATGTGAGATTAGACTTGTAGTGGGGATGATTATATAAGTATTATAGATATTTAAAAATAATATATGTTTAGACTAATACATATGCAAATGAAAAATTATATTGATGTATTTTAGATGAGTGATAAAATAGCTATTAGTGCTCTAAGGTAACGGAAGAATTAAGAAAAAGACAAAAATTAAAATCAGTCTTCAGAAGAAAATTTTAAATGAAAAGATTAAGAAAGGAAACGGTCACCACTTCTAGTAGACTTTTTATGGGCCAGGAATTATTGACAATCTTGGACAAAAAACGTATTGGGCCTACAATTCTGGCTGTCCGAGTCTATCAACTCCGATCAGCCCGTGACCAGGCATGCGGACGATCTGATCAATGGCGGGCTCCGAGGAGCGCTCGCCGCCGGCGATAAACCAGCGTGCGCGTCGGCTCGACACGTTCGTCTCCATCGCGCTTACCTCCGTCGCCACAATCTGCCTCATCCACCTATTGCGCAACGCGTCCGCTACCTGCTTCCCCTCCCCCCACTCCCTCGGACTCACCCTCTCGTTCGCCCCCTTCCCCTACACCTCATGCGACGCTGCATCCCGCCGCGTGGTCCCACCGGATCGCCGCCTCTCCAAACTCCGCGCAACCCAGCGCTGGAGGCGCCGCACCGCGGCCCTGTCCTCCTCCGCCATGCCCCCTCTCTGGAACCTCGGCCTCGTCGGTAAGCACTCCCGGGTCCTCTGCCTCGCCGCTGGCGCTGGCCACGCCGTCGACGCGTTTCTCTCCGCGGGAGTCCGAGATGTCGCTGGGGTTGACCTTGTTGAGTTCCTCCCTCTTGTTCACCGCGGGGACCCTCACCACCTACCATTCTCAGACGGTGCCTTCGACCTCGTTTTCTCCGACGACCCCACCTTGATCTCCGTGGCGCTCTTCCCTACCCGCCTCGCGGCGGAGGCCGAGCGCGCCGTTCGTCGCGGCGGCGGCATTGCGCTTCCTGTTGGCCCAGAGATTGAGCCCGCCGCCGTGTCTGTGCTTTTCAAGAGGTCGTGCGTCCTGGATGTGAAGAATGTCACTTTGGATGGCTTCGAGGTTAGGATGATAATCTTGCAGAGCAATAGCACAACTTCAAACCTGCATTGATTTGTTTACCATTCGTATCATGTGATGTGTTGTGGCACTAATGTTCGCTAGTTCATGTCTGTATGCTGTGAATTGTGAAATTCAACAAATTTAGGGAGCTGAAACATTTGTGGTCATGTACAGATACCCACCTCTGCCATCTGTCATCTCTTGGCAATTTCATTTTGCTGCTGCTAACTCCTCGCTGTTAAAATGGCTTTTTCTCAGCGAAATTGGGCTGAATGTGCAATTTAGTAAAGCTGACCACGAAATAGAATAGAATGTCTCTCAGGCTCACAGTCGCTGGACAGCCTGAAAACCATCCAATGATCTTGTGTAGTCCTTCTGAATATTTCAAGCTATGCAATGCACCCTGAGTATTTGGGATTGACATGTGTAAGCCCCGCACCAAACCGAAGCATCTTAGATTTGGCCATTTGGGCCATCTATTGTTTCCTGAGTCAGGTGGTGTATATTTGTAGTTTGCTCGGTGCACTTTTGAGTAAATGGCTGCTTGGCAGATGCTATTGATTAGTAGTAGTAGTAGTTCTTTAACTAATCGTAATTAGTTATACATAACTGATTCGCTGCTCAGGTTCAGTCGTTCAGATGGTAGTGGTACACTTCATTGTAGTAGAAAACACATGCAAAATATAGCATACTCCTTTTGTTTTTAAATTATTGTCATTAAATTAAAAATAATGAGTTGTTGTCCTAGTGACAATAATTTAAGAACAGAGGGGGGTAACAAGCAGGAGTCGCATTACAGATAACATAACAAAACCCATAATGTGTAAGGTACACTTGCATATTCCTCTAGCCAGAAGCTTCATCATAATTGAATGGGAGACTAACTTCTGTATGCGATATATTTTCTGCTAGTAATATGAGAATGCCTGACATGTTGCTATGGATGGGCATCTTGATTTGGTTGACAAAAAGAATGTTTATAAATTCCCAATGACAGTATTTGTCATGTTACATGGTCAGAATGATTACCGCTCTTGTGTGTGTGTATGTGGAGGTCATAGCCTCTCTGATTGAATGTACTGTACTACTAGACATCTTTTCAATCAATTCAGGCGAACTGTGTGCCATTGACAAATTCAGGCGAACTACGTACCATTGACAAACGGCGGTGAATGATGCAGTTTTCACAGTTTTTGGTCAAACCGATTCGGTTCGATTTTTGCTCGAAAATCAGACTTATAGCAAATCTTGCTAGCCGACCGATTTTGTCAGCTAGCCGATCGATTTTTTGCCAAACGGTTGGAGCCGGTTTTTAAAACTTTGGTCCGGCCCGGGCGAACTTGATGGCTGACATCTCAAAGGCCCGGCGACGACTTTGCATGGCCCTAGAGGCGACTGTAGCCATGTAGCCCGTGCGTGCACCTCGTCCGGATGCGCAGCCGGCAAACCCCGCGAAATCACTAGCGATTGCGAGTGATCCTGCCACAATTGACAGCGAGGTCTTACACGAAGCATGTGGAGCTAAACATCACTAGCGATTGCCGGCCTTCGTTCGTGCACTCGTCAGTTTCAGAAGACAGTTCAATTCCTGTGCTCATGTCCCGGGCAGGGACGACGGTCATATCTCATCGCCAATTGGAGCTCGTGCGAGACTGCGAGTCGATCGACGCTGTTCTGTGCCTGTGCCTCAGCCACCAGACCAGTAGAGCACTGCCACGCGACGGGCGACCGGACGACGGGCTCCGCACCCCTGGCGGGATTGGAATATTCCCCGGCGCCAAGCTGTTTGCACCTGGTATCTGGGCGTGCCTCTACCTGCCGCCATCGCGGATCCAGAAGTGCTGTGGCGCGCAGCCGGGCACGTCGTGGAGACCAACGACGTGTGTGATCTCCAGCCTGGACACGGGCGCGGGGAATGTGCTGCGCGACTGTGCCCTGGCCTGTAGGCGGCGATGATGATGCTGGCCGGCTGCCGCGGCGGTGGAATGGAGATAGACGAGGGGGGCCTCGGCCTTGTGTTGACGAGACAACGGAGGGAAGTGTAATGCCATTGACATGCGCCACCAAACGACACCAGCCTTCTCCCTACCACCCGTGCACCGGCGCCCAACGCGTGCCGGAGGCCGACCCACATGTACCCCGCCTGCACGTGTACACATTCACGCATGCTGCCGTGCATGGTGACTGCGACGGATCCAGGACCGGGCCCCAGATGATTGCAGTAGTGGAGTGGTGATGAAGACAACTTGCCGTGGAAAGGAGTTTCAAATAAAAGTGAACGTACCTGATTTACAGTAGACTGCATAACAAGCAAGATAGTTGTGCTTTTCCCCGTAGGCGAACTCAAGAAAGATTTCGTTGGCTAAAACAGCAGCAAAGGGAAGGCTCGAGGGGGAAAAAGCTCCAGACCTTTGCCTCCAGGCATCGATCTCTCTGCAACGGGTAGACCAACGGTGCAGAGAGATGCCTTTTTGGTTATATGTCCTAAAGATAATAGATCTGATCTGTGCGTTAATAGACTGACTAAAAGACCCATTGGTGAGGTCTATATAAAGAGAAGTAAGGTTGGGGATTTGATGATCTCACTAGAAGAAAGACTACCCGTCGCCTCTACCGTGTCTTCTAAAGGACTCTTAACCATGCCGCCAGTGCTAGGACACCGCGCGTGGCCTTCCAACCCCGTATGTGTGGATGCCAAGAGGAGGCGCTGTATTTGTGGTGCTGTTCCGCCGGATCAGAAGAGAAGAACGATGTGAACGACTACTTTCTCTACATCGATGCGCGATTAAGTTGGATCTTGTTGCTCCAACAACGTTTCTGCTTCCTCTGCACGTCTAGTGGTAAGAATGTATGATCCTCTCTTACAAGATTTTTTGGTTGATCCTCTTTTACAAGATTTTTTGGTTCAACGGTAAAAATTATTTTTAGCTATAGTAAGCTACCGTTCCCAAACAGCCTTCCGCTTTGGACTGGACATTTGGATACTGTAGCCGGTAGGCTCTAGCCGTTGTCCCTTCTCGTGTCCTGCTACACCACCAAGCAAAAGCAAAGGGCTGTCGGAACAGCAGGTCTTTCTTTTCAGTCGTATTGTAGCCGAGCTCGAGCGAGCTTGATTTGAACTTCAAATCGAGGTCGAGCTCACTTCGATTCGAACTCGAGCCTCGAGCCTGTTCGATCTCGGCTCGATTTAAGCTCGACAACAAGAAAAATATATAAATATTATTAAAATAAATTATAAAAATTATTTTAAATTATAAAATTGATAAATTAACAATTAAACTATAAAAAAATAATTATTCACTTTAACAAGTTTTATCGAGCGTGGCTAAACTCGAGCTCGATAGACTCGCGAGTTTTATGTCGAGCTTGAGTTCGGCTCAGTTTAATTTTCGAGCTGAGCTCGAGTAAAATTTTTAACGAGCGAGCTTCATTTGACAGTCTAGTGAAAAAACTCGGAGATGCTCTGTACTCCATCCAGTAGACCAGTACTCCTACTCCAGCTTTTTGTGCTGCTGCCATGCCAATGCCATGCCATGGACCGGACTAGACTAGACTGGACTCGACTGTCTAGGGCCATTGGAGTTGAGCAGAGCTCAGTCAGCATCAGCTTTGAGCCATGGACTTGTTGCTGTTCGTGTCAGGAATCTGCTCCCTCTTTCGGCTGCTGCTACTGTACCGGCGGACACTGTCGTGCGCGGCGACATGGGCGCCGCTCCGCTTTCTGTCGCATGTATATTTGGTGCTTCACGTGCATACAACAACTGCCACGGCAAGCATTGGCGGAGGGCCCCCTGATTTCACTTTTTCGGTGAAGTGCGTAAGGTAGGGATTAGAGAATCTGGACTGACTTTTGTGATATTCGTCATAGAATGAATAGAAAGAAATTGTCACAAATTTGTTTGTCCTTAATACTTCTAATATATGGGCTAAAATTGAGCACATGGAGTTGAAATTAATCATTTTCACAAACATTACAACATATGTATCCATGACAGATTTGATATCATATTTAACAAGAGTGGTTGGTAAAAAAATATAGCCCAATTGGCACATGACCATAACATAATGCTTTAATTCAATTTTTCTTGAGTTTCTTGCAGCTGTGACATTATTATGTGATTTTTCAAAGGAAATTCTTTAAAGAAAAGAAAAAAGAAATAGAGCCACATGAAAGTCACTAATCACACTACATCACAATCCACTTTTATCGACCCATATTAGTGAGTCGGTAAAAGCAAGTGACTTACAATGAGTTAGTTAATAGTCTTATTTACGACAAAGAAAGAGTCAAGAATTCTTACAAAATTTACCAATGAACAATTGGTCGGTAAAGGTTTCGAGACCATTCAACTATCGGTCGAAAAAAAGTTTGGGAGGGAAAAAATTTAAGAAAGTACCAAACCCTAAAACTTTTCATCTCTCCCCGCCTTACCCAGTCATTCTGCGCGCCGCCTCCCTCCAAACTTCGTCACTTCACCAGCCGGTGGCCACTTCGCCCTGGTGCGCCCTCCTCCTGCGCGCCACCTCCCTCTGCTGCGCCCTCCCCCTGCGTGCGCCACCAGCAGCAAGCAGCAGGCCGCGCACCCCTACACGAGACGGCAGCAAGCAAGGCGCGCCCCCTGCACGAGCCGGCAATAGGCAGCGCGACGCGGCCCTCCTGCGCAAGCCGCTAGAAGGCAGCGCGTCGCTGCGGCGAGGCCCCTCCTCGGCGGTAGGCAGGCAGGCACCCCAAGGCCGCGCCGCCCTTCCAGCCTGCAGGGTCGACACCAGGGTTAACCAAACCGTTTGATGCGGAAAAACCGGTCCAGGTCGATATTCCGGTTTTCGAGAAAACCGGTCTCAAAACCGGTCAAAATTCAAAATTTAAAATTTCGGCGTTCACCGGTTTTCAAACCTGTAAACCACCCGATATTACCGGTAAACCGGACGATTTGGCTGGCTAGCCGGACGGTTTCTGGAGAAACCGTTGCGGCGGTAAACCAGTCGGTTTTGCTGAAAACCGGCTGGTTTCAGCGAAAAACCGGTCAACAAAATAAAAAACCGGAAAAATGTTGTAAAATAAGGAAAAAATAGAAAGAAATCCAAAAAATTTCGGCATAACTTTTCTTAAATTTTTGCAATACATTTACACAATATATACTTTATCAATGGATAATAAACACACAATTTGACAATATATCCATACTAATGCAATCCATATTTTATACATAAAGTCATACATAAAGTTTATACACAAAGTTGATACTTCACATTGAAATTGTATTTCAATCAAAATAAGCCATGTCGCACTCATTAGTTGACATTATTTAAATTCCTTTAGTGGCGAGCAACTCCGCTTTGAATTCATTCCATGTTTGACCCGTCCAAGCGAAAGTTGTCTCCCATTGTGAGCGCAACATGTGATAAAATTCGGGATTCTGCCATTGGTACACCCATGTGGTCGTTGGTTGTGAGCTTCCATCACTCAAAGAATAATTATAGTACTCAAGACTTTGGTTGTACGGGGTATCACTGTCTGTCTCCGAGTAGTAAGCACCATATTGATGCTGCGTACCTTCCATTGTGGTTCTTTGTGACTATGGAGCCCCATAGTCTTGATCTTGTGTAGCATAGGTGAAGTCTGTCTCACCTGCAAAAGAAGTTAAATGTAAGAGAAAAGAGTTAAAATTGCTCATATGATGCGAAGATATCGTTACCTGTGAAATGATATGTAGTTGATGGTGGCTGAGAGTCAGAAACCACGTCCGCATCATCTGGTGCATCTCTAAAATCTATCCGGGAGCAGCTGTCATTGGACTCCTAGTAAGGTGGGCTTTGTCTGATGTCTCCAGAATCTGTGGAGTCATCGCTGGCGACTTCTGTACTTTTTCCTTTTCCTTTACCTTTATCTTTGCCTTTGCCTTTGCTCGTGCTCTTTTTTTAGCACCTGCCTTTTTTCTTTGATGCTGGTGCTTTCTCTTTCTTATGTGAGTGTCACCCACTTTTTTTTTGTCCATTTAGATATCGTTGCAGCACGAGATAACTGTAGCAACTGTCTACTAGCTTCATCAGTGCTCACTAGACGCGATGGCAGAGGAGTGTCACTCTCTGTGTCCTCTTCATCAAGATGAGGATCAGCATTTGATCTTTCATGTTCCATCCAATCTCTCATTAGATTAAAAGAATCATACAACGATAGGTCTATAAAACGATCAAAGGGATCAGCTTCTGGTGGTTTTCTCATCCGTATTCTGAGATTGTAGTTGACATACACTAATTTATGCAAATTAACATGAGAGTCTGTTGCGCACCTTCGTGTGGACCAATGCAAATGTACTCCAATTACGCTCGTATCCGCTAGATGAAGCGCATTGCGACACTAAGCGCACAGCAATCTTCTGAAGATTTGGTGTGTCACCACAAAACATGTCCCACCATTGAGCAGGTGAAGTTTTCGTATCCACGGCCATCCTGCTCGCTAACTCAGTTGCGAATGCACCTTGTTTTCTTCTCTAAATTTTCGCATCCTGCAACGCCTGAACACATATATCGGTGGGTGCTATACGCGAAAATGCGTCTCGAAGATCATTCAACGTATTTGAACTGAACCTATACGAATAGTGCACCCGTGGGTGCAATGCTCCAGCTGTATGTAATATAGCAATAATTAGATACGTAATAATTCTTAATGAAATGTATTAGTTGTTCTGTTGGTAAAAAACAAATTTACCTGCATTGACAAATATATCATTACAATATCATGTATCTAACGATTAATAACCTCCATGTACCTCTCGTACTCTCCACCATTATTGTGGAAAAGAGCTTTATACTCATTTTTTAATATATGGTACCTCATAAGAATTTCACTTAAGTTGAGCGTCTTATCTTGATCAAAAAACCAAAGGAATGCATACAATGGTTGCACGACATCCATCACATATTTCACTGTGTCCCACTATGACATGCTAGCTAGGCATGAGTGTGCATATCTTCCCTCATCAGTGTTAAACCATCGACTTTCTAAGAAATTTTGAGAACCCATCGATGCTATAAACTTGTCTCTCCGACGATGCATACTCTCAAGAAACATATAGTTGATGGCAAAACGAGTTGCATTCCATCTCACCAACTCACCACCAATAGCATTCGTCATCATAGAGTGTAGCTGATTATGATTGTACAACCAACGAGAAACTCTGCGAGCCGATTGTATCACAGCTTTGTATTCTAAAAACTCACCAATGGTTTTTAGCATCAAGTTGGTTGTATGTGCCACACACGGTTGACAGACAATATGATTGTACTTGTTCCTTAGGTGCTTGCACGCTTTCTTGTAGTTGGAAGCATTATCTGTAATAATCTGGACAATATGCTTTGGACCAATATCAATGCATACTTTGTTTATTTTCTGTAAATGAACATGACATAAATCAATATGATAGTGGTGCAAATTCATTAAATGATCAATAAAAGTAACATATGAACGCACCTTGAATATGAACTCTGCTGACTGGCTGTTTCCTGTAACATCAGGAGACTTGTGAAAAAACATGACACCATTAGAGTAGATCATAAAAATTGTCAAGCTCATCTCTGTAGGTCCAGTCCAAGAGTCGCACATGATAGTTACACCATATGTCGGTCACTCTACCTTGAATTTTTCAAATTCCTTCTGAATATCTTCTTCGTTTTGATCAAGGTATGTTCCATCTATTTCTCTGCCAGTTGGGCTAGGAACGTCCTTACCTGCAAACATAAGGAATCGTGATCTAAATATGTGCAAACATACTGTGAACATAATGAAGGAAATGAAAGTTGCGTATCCCATCTCTGTCTTTTTGATTGCGCTGACGAAGTACGGATTATCCGTCTTTCTACCAACGATGGCTTCTGTGTGAAAGAATTTAGACCACGTCTTTCTAATTGCTGACTTAGCTACCTTGCTCTTTGCCGTCCTTGTACCAGTATCTATCCTGGTTTGAACCCTTTCCCTAAAACTTGACTTATGTGACATTGACTTTCTCATCATACCAAACAATCCTCCACCACCACCTTGAGAAAAGCATCTGCACCTTGAGACGAACCACATGCACCTTGAAAGGAACCACCTGCACCCGACAAACCACCAACACATTACTCGAATTGACCACCATATATATGCTGTCGCTGTCGGAATTCCTCCTCCTCTCTAGATAGCCGCATAGTAGCCTGCAGGTCCTCACCATCCTCCACATTCACATTGCTCTGAGCTGCAACATCTTGCTGTCTCAGGGCCTGTCTAGCTCGCTCCTTCCTCCGCTCCGTGTTCCTATCAAGCTCCCGACGAAAATAGTCCCACACCTCGGTAAGAACGTGAGCACAAACCACCACATTGCTGCCCCGATGTGTCAAATATTGCTTGAATCTCATGGCACCACTCCCTCTCTTCACGCTCTTGCAATACTTGCAATGAAACCTGGGGTACACATTCTCTCCGTGTTCCCAAACCGAATTCGGTTGATCCGCCATTCCTACATTGAACAATGTCTCAAATAATAACCATCTACATTCAAAAGTTGCAAAAAAATCCACCAATATTTGATAAAAATCGAAGGAAAGCAGAAAATCACCTCCTCGGACGAAAACTGCACGGATCTACTGGTAAGTCGGCTAAACCGAGCGGTTAGCCGTGCAAATCGGCTAGCTAGCCGTTGCGCCCGGCTAGCTGGTCATACCGCTCGGCTAGCTGGTAATATCGCTCGACTTCGGCTTCCTCGGCGACACGGCTGGCTAGCCGCGAATATCGGCCGGCTAGCCGCCTCTGCCGAGCGGTTTCGGCACTCGCACGACCGGACGGTGTGGAGGAGCAGCGGACGGTGGTGACAAACGCGCGGACATGGTTCACAGGAGTGTGTTTGAGGCGCTGGGATGCTTGGGGTGGATAAGGTGCCCTTTTCTATTTTTACCTTCTAACTTTGACGATTTTTTTTGAAATGTAAACGACACTATTTTTGAAAAGATATTCAACCAGATTGTTGTGCTTCGGATCTATTTTTTATCATATTTTTTATTTCAAAATCTGTCAAATTTTCAAATTTCAAAAAAATTCAAATTTGAAAACCGGTCTGCCAGCCAAACCGGACCGGACCGGTTTTCGCGAAAACCGAACCGGTTTGGCCGGTTTTGTAAACCCTCGACACCAGCCTCCTGTGGCTGCGCCGCCCTAGTCCCATGGCATCAAGTGGTCGGCGTGCAACTAAGCCGGCGTCTTTGGATTTCTTTGTGATTTGCCTAGGATTTTTGGGGAAAAGCTGAGGGATTTGGTTAGGGTTCAAGGATTCAGTCTGTTTCTTTTCTTAAGTAAATCGAGCACTTCCAAATACTCATAATCTTTGAAATCATCCATTTAATTGTGCTATCTAATTCCAATTATTTTATCCACTATGTTCTGCACTTAATATTATACTATTGAATTTGTATAGATTAAGTTGGTAGATAAGTTCACTTGCAATACGGGAGAGTATTGAGGATGTAGGATTGCTTTGTATTGATCTTAGATTCAGAAGCGTTATTTCTTTTTCAGATACTTTGAGCTACTTTGCAAGTTGTTGCTCTTCAGTTTGGTGAAGATGTTTTATACGGAAATGGTTCTACAATTGATTTAAATACATTCTACTTCATTAGAACTTTCTGTTTGCTGCTTTGGATCAAGCTCAGTCTGAAAATCTATTTTCATCTTCAATCGTTTAGACAGTTTGGTCACATGGATGCTGCTCCACGCCATCGCAATGCAGGTGTTCTAACTCGTCTTGCCTCTGTGAGTAGCACAAGGAAGCACATACACTCAATATAGATTTCAGGCTACATTATCTGAATTATTAACTCCACTATATATATGACTCCTTAGTTCCTTCATGAACTAACAAGGGAGCAAAAAGGGGTGTGAAAGATGATAGTATTTTCCGTTCCTGCACCCCTTTTGGATCACCAGTTAATTCTTACAACTGATTGCATCTTACAACAACTTCACTGAATGCAGCTTACGTGGAACAAAATCAAGAAAAGCAATTGTGTTTGTTTGTGCCTGGAGACCAAAGGTAAAGGCACTGTGATTTGTTCCTGATTTTTATGTGTTTGTTCAATTCAATTTTTTTGTTGCTGGCTCATATGCTATGTTCTCCGTTGTGATGGAATAAATCGATATTAGTCATATACAGGGATGAACTTTTTTTCAAATAAAGAAGTTCCTAGATTGTTTCTTATCGATATGACAAACAACGTAAGTGTTGCCTGATGAAGACAAGCATCTTGAGTGCATTCATTAAGTGTATGTCTTCTCCAGCTAGAACATTAATCAGCTAGTTAACTGTGCTACTGATTCTCATGTGCCTTACGCACAATTCCTATTCCAAGCTTGTAAGAACTGTGGTAGGAGGCCATTATCATAATTTAAAGGTTAAATTTTTATTTATCTATTCCTGCAGCACATTATTTTGGTCAATAAGTTTGATAATCCTTGCAGGTGTATGGAGGGGATTTTTTTTCATATAAAATCTGGAGCATGGTGGCCATTCATGACTCTGATCCTTTCATCTGTTGC
>BCLG01001363.1:5431-37628 GCA_001602295.1 Zoysia matrella | reverse complement strand
CTGTATTTAATTAGGAACCTTTTTTTTTCTTGTGATCCGTATATAGACTTTTATGTATTTTATATTGACAATGTCTGGAAAATAGTACTTGAACAACTATGACGGGTTTTAATATCTCTGTGAATCGAACAAAATTACAGTGTTAGAAAAAATAAAGAAAATATGTACAAATAATTTTAATGTTTCTAGATGCTGAGATATAAGCCCTAATTTAAAAATTGTGGATGCAGTGCTGCACCTGCAACATGCTGTCAAAGCAAGTAGTAAAAGAGAGAATCATAGAGACGGCCGTATGTCCCTCTCTTCTTATTAAGATAAGATATCATCACAAGTAATAACAGCGGCTCTTACTTCAAATCAGTGTATCTCCTCTAGTCACTAGCGGTGAATATTAGGAATCGATGTATCTACGCGAATATTAGGAATCCTAGCTTAAAAATTGTAGATGCAGTACGTCCTGCAACATGCTGTCAAAGAAAGTAGTAAAAAAGAGAATCACAGAGACGGCCGTATCTCCCTCTCTTCTTACCATACCAACATAAGATATGTAGAGATGCTACGGTGTCAGATAGGTACCCGAGCTACCTCCATCTGTTTAATTAATTTCCGTCGCTGATTTTAAAAAATTGGTACCGGATTCATCTTTTTAGTATTGAGTTTATTATTTTTTAATACTAGATCTATTATTTTGATATTTTTAACTAGATATTTATTTATTTTTAATCATTAAATTTGATTAAACGAACGACTGTGGTTAACTCAATCATTGTATATCTCTCTAAAATATCACAAGTAATAACAACGACTCCTCAAATCAATCTATCACCATCAGTCGCTACACACTCGTCAAGTGGGTAATGGCAGTCCCCAAAACAATTAATGCCCCCCAATCAGAAAACATAGCAGTGCAGAATTTTTTACTGCAAGTTGGCTAATTGTAAGAGATGTTATCTGCTCCCCACAACCCAAAGGTCAACACTCTTTTAGGCGAAAGCTAGTGCTGCTACCGCTAGATCATCAAGTGTTCGATTTGCATCTGCAAACTTATTCATTTCGCAACAAGGCCTGTGAACGAAGGGCCTCAATATGATTAGATCTAGGCTACCTAGTGTCCTTAAAGACGATGAATTTCACAAAGGTCGCTTCAATAGCATATCTTGTGGTTATATATGCTACTGGATCTTCAATTTGGACCGCTTGCTAATGGTCGTTGGTCAAAGGTAGCTTTAGCTCGTAAAGTACGTGCTTAATGCTCTTGCTGGGATCGATCGACACCATGATTGCCATCTTTCTGTGGGGACGAAAATCCAGCCCGCGAGCTTTTCGAACGATCTTGTCTTGTTAAGTAAAGCACCGAGCTTTATTTGAAGAATTGGTGGATGATCTAGTGCTGAGCCAAGTTTAATCAGTGTCGGCCGCATCGTCACTGCAGGGAACAAAATCAAACCATGCACGCATCCATCACTTTCTTCCGTCAGTGTCCGGCTAAAGCCGGTGCGTCATGTACTCCGATCGCATCGTACGTACGTACGTACGTGCGCGCCACCAACCCGCCACTACGTCGCCTCGCCGAACGTTGTAACTTCTCTCACTGGCCGCCGTAACTCCTGTCACTGGCCGACGCGATCGACACACCGGGCACGCATGTGGCGCATCACGCCGCAAGATAGCGACCGTGGCGATCGATCGATGAGGTAGACGTCGGCATGGAGAATCTGATCGCGGCGGCGTCGCACGGAAGCTGTACCGGCAGCGTACTGCTCGCGGCCGTCGCCGTCGTTGTCGCTGCGTAGCCAGCTACGCCACGCTAGGCTAGTGATTGCGGCCAGAGGCTGTAGTAGCCTTTACCCCGGCCGGCCACTCAGCCGGTGCGCGGCTGCGGACCTGCGGTTGGTGTTGGCACGGCGACGCCGATGCACGCAAGCTAAGGTGGCGTTGGTGTTTGGGTACATGATGGAGCTCGATCGCTCCGGGTGCCCGTACGTCGCGGGACGAATGATCCGGCGGAAGTGGCCGGGTCAAAAAGGCTCGCCATATCTCGGGGGCCGGCCGCCGGCCGGGCTCGGCTTGGCTGTGCCCACGATTTCCAGATCGTACCCCGCCCGCTTTCCGGTTGAAACGACGCGACGGCGACGACGCGGCTGGGTAATGCGCGCACATGGTGTGGTGGCCTACGACGCGCTCCTATGAGGAGAGTAGCTCGCTCGTCGCGTCCTGTCACCCAAAGATCTGATGCAGGAATAATCAGTAGCTAGCCGTGTCCGCACCACTCTCTCGAGGCTCGACCATGCTTGACTTGTTGGCACACGTATGTACACGGACCGCGCGCGGCTGCCAATAATAGGTGGCAGCCGGCAGGCGCCAGTGGCGGACCGCTCATGATGGAGCTTTTTTGCAAAACTATTAAGTATATATTATATATGTATATGTTAATAATTTAAAATAGACTCAATATATTTTCAATTAGCCATTATTTCGTCCCACAGCGGCATATCCAAAGATCATCTCTGGAAGCAAAATCCATTGCGAGAAATCTAGTCACCAAGTTTTAGTAATCCAAAAATTTTGTCACTAAAAATTGACAAAGTGACTATAATTTAATTTTTAATGTTGATATACATTTTTAGTGAATAAGATATGTGCTCATTGGTTGATAAATGCAATTAATACCAAGATTTTTTTAGTTGCTATACAGTTTTAGTGACTAATATATCTAATTAATTACCAAGACTTCCTTAGTTGCTATATACCTACAGTGAGAACATTTTAGTGACAAAAATGCGATCAAGATTTTTAGTGATAAAATAGTTATAATGAATAATTTTACACATAAAGTGACTAAAGTACTTTGGTGACTGAAAATATTTTTCTTGTAGATAAGGCAAATCAATTTTTATTTCTTATCTTTTTGCATAAATGGCTTCACAGAAAATGAAAAAAAAATTGTTTCTTATCTTTGGTAATAGAAATCAATTTTTATCTCTGCATATGCTATTGTATATAGATCCTAGAGGCAAACGCAAATGAAGAAAAAATGTGCGTCTTATTTATTTTGTTAAGTAATTTCTCTATTTTTTGTTACACTAAATTTTCTTTTTAAGTGGAGTCAGGGTTTGGAAATTGGAAACCAGTGAAAATCAACCGGTTTTTTCGATTTTTGATGAAATCGGTACATGATAAGTTTTTGATAAAAAATCGAATCTACCACTGTAACAGTTAACCGATCCATTTTTTATCTCACCAAAAAAATTAGATTCAATTCGGTTTCCAAAACTTTGAGCGGGACAGGAATACCCAACTTTCAATTGCTGGATCCGCCACTGGCAGGCGCCCACACGGGTCCGGATCTGGGCGAGTAAAGTACTCTACGTTGCAAAGCAGTGCGACGACCGATCACGTCGCGTGTCCGCGCCCGGCGACATGTCGGGACACACTCCTTTTGGTTGCTGCCCTCCCCTGACGCGGCCGGCACGCACGCACATGGATGCCACCCTCGCCGTGTGCCCCAGCCATTCACTCCCACTCAGGCATTCAGACACTTCTTTGAATCTTTGCTTGCAGCCACCAAGTCCTCGATCTGATCCGCCGCGCGCCTGGCCCCGGCCGGCGACACGCGCGGATCCTCGACACACACTCTCCGAAGTACGAACAACTGCTCTACTGTATCGTGCATGGGCGCCTTGCTCCAGCCGGCCGGAGCCATCACTCGCTCGCTCGCCGGATCAGGGCAGCGGGCTTTCCTTATTGCCGTGGCGCGGCGCCGCTGAGCGGCTCTTCCACGGCGACGGCGAACGTAGTTGGTAGACAGGGGGCTGGTGCGCCTAGCTGCATGTAGCCGGCGTAGGTCCCTCGGCGGACACGAGTGGACGGATCTCGCAAAAGGGAATGTTCCGGACGGTGTCCCGGGCGTTCTCGGTCATCTGCCGACTGCCGCAGCAGTGCGGTCGGCGTCCGTGTCCATCACCGGCGTCGCCAGCTGGGGCCTGGTGCACTCGTCGTTGCCATTGGGCATTTCTGCTCTTAAAAAGTACTGTTGTTTTTTTTTAAAAGTATACACAATAAAATATTTTCAACAGAGATAAAGTTAAATTAGCTGCACACGAAAAATACACCCGAGCTATTCTTTTTTACAAACCTGACAGATGAAATATGTCTGCATACACCTTTATAAATCTAACGAACGTACTCTTCTAGATCTTTCAGATCTTGACCCACAAAGATCATTGTTTTACAAAAATACAACTACAAAAAAAAATGATCTAAAGAAAGTTCTTGAAAAACAAAACATATTTGTTTGTTTCAGGTCGTCCGGCGAAAACAAAATAAAGAAAATATATTTGAGTAATTAGTTGTCTTTAAATTTTATGGTGAAGAATGAAAACTTAAAATTTTAATATTAAAATATTATTTATTAAAATTCGTACCATTAGCACGACTAGAGATGGCAACGGGTATATACCTGTCGAAATTTGCTTTTCCATACCCAAACCCATTTAACTATCGGGTGAAAATTTTTCCCTATACCCATACCCACGGGGAGTTTCATAGGTCTCGGGTACCTGTTAAGAATACGATCACAATTATAATTAGTTGTTTTATATATATTTAATATAAGTATTCAATTTATTGACACATAATAAATTAAACTAATACAAATTTAAATTAAATGTGACACATTAGGTAAAAAGTATAAAAATAATCTATAGGATATAATATTTTATATACTTATATCTAATAAAAATATGTGTATATATACATATACATATATATATATATATATATATACATACATATACATATACATATACATATACATACATATACATATATATATCAGGTGTATATCGGATATCGAGGACGGGTAGAATCTTTTCGTACCCATACCCCTTAAGTTCATGGGTATAAAAACTCTTCCGTAAATGTACTCTATTGGAGTAAAAACCCATCGGGTTTCAGGTCTCAGGGCCGTTGCCATCTCTAACCACGACTATCGGAACTAGTTGAGTATAAATATAACCGAATTTTCATTTATGCCGCCGTGTCCGTCGCTCCTGTCAGGACTCCATGGGTGGTTATGTCGAGCTTGAATTGGATTCATCACTCATCACCATCATGATCGGTGCTGGTTCACACTACCAGAAAAGTGGATTTCTCCTAGTGTACACAACACACGGGAAAGACTAAATTGCACAATGGAATGATGTTCCCCCGTGTAAACTCTCACAACACACGGGAATAAGTACACGGGGAAAGACGGAATTCTCCGTGTGCAAAACTCAATACACATGGGAAATTTGGTATTCCCATGTGCTTGTTCAAAACACACGGGAAAGCAAGGCCATAACAGCTCTTCTCAACAGAAACGTTGAATAGCTAATTCCTTTCCAATCCAAACTTTCACTGATTCAATAAAATGAGACCCACAATTGTAGATTCAAATATTCATGCATCACTTAGTAATAGGCAATATCCAATATGCACAACCATTACAAAGACACAAAAAAAAACATCAGAGACTTAGTAAATTTCAACATCCATCCCGCAATTGGGTCATGTAATGTTAAATACGATCACATAAATTTGGGTACTAGTTTACAAAATAGTCTCATAATTTAAAAAGTTACTCATCTATGTAAACAAAAAATATTTCACATTAAACATTGCATTATGCTCATGGGTGCTTGTGATAAAGATTACATAGTCTGCTACAAGATGAGGAGCATGACGGTAGTGATAACTAAAAATGAGATACTAGTAGTATGTCAGGAACCGATCACACAGCAAGTTCAGAACAGATGATGGCATCCAAGTCTTTGCCAATTTCAATGAAAAGAGCATAAAGGAAGAGAAACATACTTCAAGTAAGTCCGCTATCATTTGCACTTTCATGTATCTTTGTATGAACAACTCTGTTCATGCTTGAAATTTCAGAAGGCTAGAGCGCACCAAAATATTTAGCCTGTACAGTAGAACAAGAAATAAAAGCAATATTAATGTAGATAAATGAGGCATAAATAAAAGGGAAAGCAAACATATGAAGGTCCTGAAGAACTAAAACATCAAGATGTTCACTCTCTAACACCTGTAAATATGAAGCAAACATATGAAGGTCCTGAAGAACTAAAACATATGAAGGTCCTGAAGAACTAAAGCACCTGTAAATATGCCATTATGAATTAAAATCTTAAAAACAAGGATATATCAGGGTGGGGGGGGGGGGCACCTCGGGGCTAAATCAATGGCACCCTGCCCCTTCCATGGCTGCAGATACGACTAGGGTTAGGGTTTGGGGAGAGAAGCTTCTTGTAGGACAGGTGCAGGTAGTCGAAGGAGCATCATTTCGTAGCTTGGCCGTGTTGAGTTAGGACGCTAGACTGTCAGGGCCGACATCTGGCTCGCCCGGAGGGGGCGCGAGGGTGCAACCGCCTGGCCGCCTGACTCACCTGGAGGAGGCGCGAGGGGGGGGGGGGGGGGGGGGGGGGGGGGGGGGGGGGGGGCGGCGGAGGCACCGCCTGGTTCGCCCAGAGGAGGCACGAGGCGGGGAGGGGGCGTGCAGCCTGGCCGCCTGGCTCGCCCGAAGGAGGCGCGAGGGGGGCGCCGCCGCCGCTACCTCGACTGCGAGCTGGCGGGTGGCTCGGGACAGGACGGCCGAAGCCTGAGTGGTAGGTCGCCGGAGAGCCGGCTGGATCGGGGCACTCGCCGCCGGAGGGCTCGCGGCAGGCAGCGCACCGGTGGAGCCAAAGAAGTGCCGGGGCGAACAAATGGAGAATGGGGAGAACGTGAGAAGGAAGGCTTGGTACGTTTGGATTGTGACTAAATACGCGGCACCAAATATTGGCTAGCCTATGGATGCTGATGTTTTGGCGGCCACTTTTCTCGCCCTCATCTCGCCGGCGCGTGGGCGCAGAATTGAACTGCGATGCAGCACTTGAACGTGGGCTTGCCAAATCTTAGAAGGGCACCGGCGCTATTCCAAACGGACACCAAATTAGCGTTGGCGCACGTCGGCGAGCCAAAATTTGGCAAGCTTTCGATGGCATGCATCCAAACGTGCCCTTGGAACTCTGCTAAAGATTGGGCGCCCCCAAATTTACCGTGTGCAAACTGATGGACACACAGAGAAACTTGTGTTCCCCAGTGCCAAACTATTTTTTCGTGTGTTTCTCGAAGCATACAGGGGGTAATGGAAAGTTCTCTGTGTGTAAAAAAAAAACAGAAGAAATAATAGGACACTGAGAGAAATTGACTTTTCTAGTAGTGTGATATAGCCAAAATCAACAACATCGCAATCTCTCTCTCTCTAAAGAATCGACGTCGACGTCACGGTCTCATGATCGATCGGTGGTTCTGCCCGTGCGAAAAGGAGCTGCGTGCTCGTGACATACGGAGTACGCTTGGTTGTACGTACGAGTAGGGTACATACGTGTCGAGTTCAGAGGTGACACGTGGCATATTGCGGCGCGCTGCTGTAATCGATCTTGGTGGGAAAGTTCGTGACCAGGTGCGATTTTAGGCCGTGGGCTGAACTAGCCCAGCGCTTCGGGCAGATGGCTCCGTGGGCCGCGCATCCTTTACAGCCGCGCTACGGGCTGTGCTGTACCCGGCTGAAGGAAGAAACGGGCAGACAATCGATCATAGGAAAGGCTGAAAGATCCTTCGATTCAAAAAAAAAAAAAAAGGCAAGAATTGACATGATCATAAATTCACAATCCCGGTACCAAAGTCACAAGTTCAACAGAAACCACAACAACATCGGCCGTACCACGCGCCGTCACGCTCATTCAATCAACAAGTTCCACAAGAAAAGCGAACGCGCGTGCATGGCGTGTCCATGCCCAACTGCCAATCGAGAACGACGCGCGCGCTCAGGCGGCGACCCCCTTGAGCTTCTTGGCGACGCTGGCGGAGTACTTGCCCTGGTGGAAGGCGTGCTCGAGCTCCACCTCCGTAGGCCACCGGGACCCGTCCCCGGCGAACGTGCCGGCGCCGTACGGGCTGCCGCCGTGCACCGTCTCCATGTCGAACATCTTGGCGCCGAACGTGTAGCCCACGGGCACGAACACCATCCCGTGGTGCGTCAGCTGCGTCACCGCCGTCAGCCTGCGCGCCCTCAAAGAAAAGAAAAACGGTCAGCACATATCCCCGACCATTTCCATCTGTATCGCGCCCGTTAATATTAAGGAGGTCGTGCAATGAAAGGTGTGTGAGAGAGGTTAGCAGCGAGCAACTCACGGCGTGGTCTCCTGCCCGCCGCCCTGTGTGCCGGTGCTGAAGAAGATGCCGGCGGGCTTGCCGGCCAGGCTTTGCTCCCGCCACAGGCCGCCGGTCGCGTCGAAGAACGCCTTCATTTGGGCGGCCATCATGCCGAACCGGGTGGGGAACCCGAACAGGATGCCGTCGGCCTCCCCGCAGCTCCCGCGGGGTGATCACCGGCGCGTCGGTCTTCGGTGGCGCGCCCATCTTGCCCAGCACCTCTTCAGACACAGTTTCAGGTACCTTTCAGATTTCAAAGGTAAGTAAAAAGCTTTGTGAGTTTTATGCGGCTCATCAGAAGCGGAGAGACAATCAAGTATGCCAGAATTACCACGAGAAATCATTTTAGACTAATAACGCCTTGCAACATTAGCTCCTGACAAGCATCAAAACCACAGGTTGCATTGTTGCCAACCAGTAGAGATGCAAGTTTTTTGTTCTTTGAGTCAGTGGATCCATCCGAAATTTTTTAAAACAAACTAACCCCTTCCACCTTGTATTATTAGGAGGATAAAATAAACCAGAGTTTTAACCCATAAATACCTATTGGGTACTAGTATCCAATTGCATCTCTACCAACGAGTGAAAAAGGTTCGTAGTGGTTGATGCTTGAGACTGACCTGCCATAGTTTCGCTTCCACACCTTCGATAGAGGCAACGCCTTTCTCGATCTCCTCAGCCAGTTTAGCAACGTGTCCGTACGTAGAGTAAAACCTATATATTCGGCAATGTTATTACTGCTTTAGTTAATGGATGAGCAAGAACTAAATAAAATGATCAAACATCGATCACATCTAATTTCAGTAAACGCATAATTAACAGTTAGGAACCTCTATGAACATAATGAAGCTTACGAACAAAGAATGAGGAGCACCATAATAAGCCAAATAGTATCTGAGGTCGATGGCGATACAAAAAAAGAACAAGCATGTCACATATGTCCCCAATTTCACATATACCTATGTCTCGACTTAGTTTAGCAAGGTTATCCTATGGATAAAATTTCATTAATCCCAAACTTAAAAAAATAGTTTTTTTTTTGTTTTTGTAGAAATATGACCCATGTGATGATAAAATTACTCATAATTTTTTTTTCGAGTGTCAGTCATGTTTTTAGGTGAAAAGGCGTGTTAGAAAAAAAAAAGGTGTTTTCCACTCCTTTATTCAAAAGCTTCTAGATGGTCTCACTTTTTTGGTAGTTGGAGAATCCCATTCACATAGAAAAACTGAAAAAACAGTGGGTTGTCACTTATTGAAGATTTGGATGGTTGTTTAGATGTGACTTAAACTAAAGAGATGTTATATGGATTTAGAGATGTTATATGGATTTCACAAATATAGTGTTCTTTGGCAATTACAGTCTTCATACTCGAGTTATTAAACAATGGACTTTCTTAAAAAAAATACAATTACTAAAATTATATATGTGTGGCACTCCTTCCATTCAGGAATTCATCATGTCATTTCAGACAACATTTGCACTGGCTGCGGTTCAATTTTTTATATCGGAATGACATCATTTGGAGATGAGTTGTGAATTGTTTGATGCTGGTGCAGAAAAGCAAGACATGTAAAATTGTGCACAAAGAAAGAGATCCATATTACTTAAAAAAGAAGAAGAAAGATCCGTGGTTGTGTGACACTGGGAAACAACATGAGCTAGCAAACAGGCATGCCCATCACAAGACATAGTAGGAGTGTACTATTATAAAGAAATATTCACATCAACAGAAAAGGGCATCTGCGGGGTTCAATTGTCCAAAAAAAGAAAATGCATTTTTTTTTTGAATGGACGTAATGCATTCTAGAAGGTTGCATATGAGACATAAAGAATGCCACAGAAAATTGTATATGCTGGAAGCACTCATGAATATATAGGCCAAAGAAAATGGAACGAGCTATCATTTTCAGTTATCCAAACAGATCAATATGAATTTTTATTTGAGACTTTCGTATTACTTTACACTGTTCCAGCTCATTGAACTGATGACATTTGCAGCTTAACATAACTGGAAAAAAACTAAATTAGGACACACTAAAATTCCCTCTTCAATGCAAACGTCACAATTTGATCATAAATTTGGTCCACTTTACACTATTTGACTACGGAATTTATAGATAGATATATTGTACAATAAGTAAAGACCAGCAAAAAAAGTAACATAATTGATTTATAAAAAATGAAAGATATACTTTAGTTGTAATTAATGACTGGTTAAGTGTGACCTAATATACATATACCATCCTGAACATAGTAGATTAACCTTGCAGTGCAGTTATATATTTAAGTGTGAATCTGACTTAGCCTACTGCACTCCCATATTTTTATTTCTTTTTTTTATTTTTGTTTGCACTCCAACTGCAGTATGATAAATATTCGAATTGCATTGCCATCATTTTTTCAGCAACATAATACCCAGTGAGAATCATAACCAGATATAGTTACTAGCTGTTGGGGACGAAGAGTTGGTAAAGTTAGCATACACCACTATACAAAATGTTTCTCCAAGTTAGAAAAAGCGTAATCAACATGATACAAGTCGCACTCTAATGATGATTTGAACCACCAGTATCCTTCTGAAGTGGACTAATTAACTGAGCTTCAAATCATCTCGAGAAGACTGACGATGTCACTACCATCCGTCAGCATTTCAAACGGCAATAGGGAAAAGGTTTCAAGAAAACTGAAGGGACCGGGGCGCCATTATCAGTAGCACCATCTGTGGACAGTCTCCGTCATGGCAGCAGTTACATAAGGGAGTGGACCAAACGCACCACCATGATTGACATAACAGCAACAACGACAAAAATTTAAACCCAAATTCACAAGCCTAAACCCTCCCAATGGGCGGCTCAAGTTGATTAATCCTAGACGCTGACACAATGATCAAAGCTAAAATGTTTCCAGCCTGAAAACAGTAGGACATTCTAGCCGGACAAGAATTTTAGTTTAAAATAAAGTAGATTTTGTCCTACAGCAAGAATTTCGGAATAGATGGAGTAGATAGTTTTCGTTGGATTTGTTGAGAAGAATTTTCTAGAAAAGCTAGTAAATACTATCATTTAAGCTCGATCTCAGATACTAACAATCGTCTAAATCTTGACGGGATGCAGCCTCGAGCTCCGATTCATCTTTTTTTTTGAGCAAGCAACGGCAGGTGCTCTGCCCTTTCATTTCAGATAGTAATAGAGTTATTTGCGTGAGGGAAAACAGTAAAAATAAGAGAAAGGGGAGAGAGCAAAGATAAAAAACGAAAATGCTCTGATTCATCTTCAACCGCACCAAGATACCTCACTGTTGACGGTGACGGACAAGGCCATGGTTCTGGAAGATGTTGGCAGCAGGTATGTGCTGTCCCTTTATTTGGTTGTAGGGATTTCAAGGGCTCCGTCTGCATCGTCCGCGCAAAGGACTGGAGTGCAATCTGGAAGATTGGAAGGCAAACAGGTCTGACTCCGGCTGAATCTGAAGTTCTGCATTATCAGGTTCGTTGCCATGCACTCCAGACAGCAAAATTAAGCCACGAAATCCGCTAATTAGTCGCCTTCTGAATTCTCTGATCAGCGAGCAAGAAGCTGGGTTCGCAATGCCAGTATCTGAAAGCGAAAGGCTCCGCTTGGCGTGCAGCCCAGGTCGAGTATCGATTTCATCGTCGAGTCAAGATTTCCCATCCATCATCACGCACATATATATGCTGACACATATGCCTTTCGTTGTAAAGCAGCAGGTAGCTCAACGATGCGCGTCAGAGGCGACAAGAGGCCTCGTGCCCCCAACGGATTGGTCCCCCAACGGATTGGTCGGCATGTATTTTCCGTCGCGCTGTTCTTCTCTCCCGGCCGAAGGCCAGCCGGGAAAAAAGGAAATCACAGGCTCCGGAGCTCTGGGGACCTCGCCGTCTCCGACTGCCATAAGAGCCCCCCCTGCAAAAGTACAGATCATCGCGGGGGGCCGTCCACACGGCGAGCTCGAGCGTGAGCAGATGTGTTCATGTCTTGCCATGGGGATGGGTGTTCTTTGCTGTCGCTTGGGCATGAAGGCTGTCTCGCCATCTGGCGGCGATGCGTGCACCGAGCTGCAGAAACAAGGCAATTGTTTACCTTAAGGTCTTGTTCGGCACACACGTTTCCATTCCTGGTCTGTTTCTATTTCAGGTCTGGATTAAGTTGATCCTGGGCTTATCATAAAACCTGGTCACTGATTTATTTCAGCCTCAATCAAACCTTTGCAAAATATTAACCGTCCAGCAGGAATGAAACCTTAGCAACTTAATACACAACTAAAATACCAAGCTCACTGATCCAG
Organism: Zoysia matrella; assembly: GCA_001602295.1. Lineage (NCBI taxonomy): Eukaryota > Viridiplantae > Streptophyta > Magnoliopsida > Poales > Poaceae > Zoysia > Zoysia matrella. The sequence goes on along the minus strand of BCLG01001363.1, from coordinate 25,069 downwards.
GAACGTCAAAAATACCAAGCCGATATTCAATCCGGACCAGGCCGGACCGGTCGGAACGGGTCACATTCCGGGCCGTTCCAGGCCAAAACGAACGGCCCCTAAGATGATCAAGTGCAGACCAGGACATGGTAGATCTCTAAAGTACGTGTGGTCTCCGGTCACCAAGTACGTGTGGTGACTGTGGTCACCGGCACAGGAAATGATGTGATCGATCTATGTTCTCTTTTGCCTACCTCGTGATCACCGACCAATAGAAGAGACAACTCACGCAAAATCTTGCTGCGTTGCCAAGTTTTGACGCGGAGAAATATACAAGGCCCAACTACAAGGTAAAATGAGGCCCAACGGAAATAGTCTACTAGCCCAGCCCAGCTAGGACTTGCTTTTTTTAATAATAGCATTATCTTTAATTAAATTTATAAAACTAATATGACATTTTTATTTTTAGCAAAACTAATGGCTCACTAGAGCGACATGACACATGGCAGTGCACAGATCGGAGACATGATGCCACGTGTACACCTGCCGTGTAACCAATACAAGATCATCTATAACACCCATCATGCACAAGCATGTACATACGACGCACACCTGACAATTGGGCGATTGTATACCCTGAGTGAACCACATCTTTCCAACGGGCAACTGAGTTGCTAATTACGTTAAAAATAGAAATACCTTGCTAGTTTTATAAATTTAATAAAAAATGATGTTATTAATAAAAAAATATTCGCTGGGACTTCCCGCTGCCCAAAGTTTTCGATCACAGGTGCCGGATTGGGAAAAAACATCCTCGAAACGAAAATTTACATGGGCCAGATTGGAAACGAGGCCCAGCCCACAGAAAGTTCCTATATTTGGGCCGGATGCTGCATCTTCGGACCAAATCGGCATGGCTTGGCCGAGACAACACTGGCCAGTCCCTTGCGCGGGAAACCCCCGGTCTGCTGGACCAGAAACGTTTGCTTCATGTTGGCATGCGCATCTCTTCCTGTTCATGTAAGGTAAGAATATATAAAGAACAAATGCGCGTCCGCTTGGCCAAGTGGGCACAGTATCTTCAATTATCGGGCAGCGCCAGATCCCCTCCGAACACCGGAGCGACTCACCGGCCACGGCTGCCGACGTCAAAACCACGGCTGCCGCAAACAACCATTTTAGTTTCTACAACTTTCTTTAAAGAATCTCGGTTCTTAAATTATTATTTCTTTGATATTTAATATTATCTTTAACCATTTAGTTTGTTTAAAAATTAATATATATATATATATATATATATATATATATATATATATATATATATATATATATATATATATATATATATATATATATATATATATATATATATATATATATATATATATATATATATATATATATATATATATATATANNNTATATATAATAATTTTAATGACCGGCCATGTGCGAATATGAAATAAGGTAAGAATATATAAAGACTCTCGAGACCACCATGTGTGAATATGAAATAAAGTAAGAATATATAAATACTCTCAGGACCACCATGTGCGAATATGGAATAAGGTAAGAATATATAAAGACTGTCGAGACCACCATGTGCGAATATGGAACCTTAACTATGCCTGTTGTCGGGCTTTACATGACCACGCCGAGGAAGCAAAGAACAAATGCAAAGGCAGCTAGCTCATCGTCGTAAGCAATGAATAGCAGTGGCCAATTATATATACAGATGCATGCTACTGTGTTGTCGACGACCAACTGCATTGCATTGCAGATTTTACAGTGCAGGCACTGATCGATCCAAAACAGGGTCGACGCAGTTCGAGCTTGCAAAGAGAGCATACGTAGTGAACGCACGCGAGTGCGATGGCACCCCAGGGCACTCCTGCGGGCTCGAGCTCCGAAGAATGGCGGCAGCTGCTAGAAAAGACCCTGGGCAAGGCGGAAGGCGCCGGGATAGCGGCGTCGCTGGCGCGTCGTGAAGTCGTCATCAACGTTGCCCGCTCCGACGACCAGACCTCGAGGCAGGGCCGCAAGAAAACTGACCTAGCAGGGACCAAAAAGTCAGATGATCCCAAGGATTTATGTGCATGCATACAACATACTCTCTCCGTTTCTAATTATTTAATTTATTATTAAGGTTTTTTGAATTATGATACATATTTGAATTATTTTCTTAAATAAAATGAATGATAAAAAATAATGTTAAAAACTAATGTCAACAATAATTTAAAAATAGAGAAAGTAGAGGGAGTAGAAGTCAATGACAACAAAAGAATTTTCTAAGTAAAACTAAATATGAGCTGCTCTAAAAACTGTAGTAATTTTCTGGAGCTGAAGTTTCTACCAAACCCACCCTAAGGAATCTATGGACTTGTTAAACGGGACCATGCATATAAAATATATAAGAACTTGGATGGAACAAGAAAATAAGTCGATACATATCTTATTTCCCTTTGTGCTTTCCGGGAGACCATTATTTATTTGTTTGGCCCAGAAGCAAGGAGATGACAACGCCGCGGTGCCGGTAGTCATCACGGAGGAGCCAGCCTCCGTGCTTCACGTCGTGGCAGCTGCCGGGGATGGCGAACGCCACCTCAAGTGCGCAAGAATGATCTACGCAAAGGCCAGTCATCTACTGACAACGGCGGCGCCCAACAGCAAGGCCGACACTCCACTGCACTGCGCCGCCAGGATCGGGAACACCAAGATGGTCGCCTGCCTCATCGAGCTCGCCAAAGGTGTGAATGGCGTCGACTATGACAAGGCCAGGGGCTTGGTGAAGATGAGGAACAAGCGCGGGGAGACGGCCTTGCACGAAGCCGTCCGTTTTGATAACGTGAAGATGGTCCAAGATCTAATGACCACAGACAAGGAGCTCGCCCAAATAGATGCACATGATGGCACTTCGCCGCTGTACCTTGCCTGCTCATTGAGTCATATTAAAAGTGTTGACATGATCCTAGCCGAAGGAAATGAGCCGTCCTACTCCGGTCCGTATGGACAAAATGCGCTGCATGCTGCTGCTCTCCAGAACAACAAAGGTGAAGTATTAGGGAAACTTCCGCTATATTTGCACTCTGCGTAGGCATATGTTGCATATATGTTCAACCGAAATTTTCACTTTGTTTTGATTATTATCAGTAGAGTAAAATTCAAGAAAGGTACATATATTTTTATATTAATATTATCTATCGACGCTCGATTCAAGAGATCGAGATTGCTAGATATTGCGGGTAGGATCAGGAACGCAAGCTAATCTCAAAGAATATGAAAGGTAGACCGGTTCAGGTCTCCTTTCGGATAACAACTCTATGCCAAATGACTGTGTATTTGTGTAATGGTGAGTTGCTTGTCCTTTCTGGTGGGATGGGATACATATTTGTAGGAAGATTGTCCCTTTGAGTAATTATAATTACAATTAATAGTGCAGTAGACCCAAATCATTTTTTACCATCCATTTGAGTATATCTCGAGGATTAAACTGAGTTTTTTAAAAGTTCTCCCATAATAATTATTTACAGGTCTATTTAATTTAGAAAGTAATTTTTTATGGAAATCAACACATGCATTTGGTTTAGAAAGTTTTCAGCCTATAGAAATTAGTTAGAAAGTATTGTATTTGTTTTTGGAAACGAACGGGAAGTGCCATCTCAGATGAAATTGTATTTTCTATTTTTATTTATTTCTTCTTATAAAAAATCAACAGTTGCGATCAAATTGTTGGTATTTAGTGTACGGCTCAACTATAATTTGAATTAAATCACTAAATTATAAATTAGGTGATCAATGTATCACCAAATACAAGTTACTAAAAGAATACAAGTTTAAAGAGTTTATTTATCAGAAAACTACATATTTAAGCTACGTAAAATTTATAGTTTTGTGATACTCTCATGCCTACTAATTCTGTCGTTTGGTGAAGTTCACTTATAAATTCTTTAGTTTTAATAAATCTATAGTTTTGATAATAGTGCAGCTTATTATAAATTTATAGTCTTATGATAGTTTTGATAAACTACATGTTAGTTTTGTGAAATTTATTCTTATCCAGGAGTAGTTCCCTATATATATGCAATGGTATAATTTTCCATTGTCTAAGACAAACTAATTATATCGCAGACACGACAGAGTCGCTGCTGAAGCGGAAGAAGGACCTTGCCAAACAAAGAGACATGGAAGGAAGTACACCATTGCATTTTGCTGCATCAGCACCAGACCCATTCTTCAGATTTACAGTCAATGTTTTCTCTGCAAGCAACTTCGAACGCATTTCCGTGGGCAGCGTCTATCCCATACCCTTGAGTCTCTTAAGGGCACCATTCGAAAGAAGCAAGCTTCCAGCGGTACTCCAACTGCTGGACGCTGATCCAACTTCAGCGTTCCAGCCAGACAATGAAGGGTCGTTCCCGGTGCACGTCGCCGCAGCGGCAGGCTGCACGGTGTCTCTCATGCTGTTGTTCACAAGGTACCCTGGGTGTGCCGAGCTGCGCAACGCCGACGGGCAGACCTTCCTTCACGTCGCGGTTGAGAAGCGGAGGATCGGCGTCGTGCGATTCGCGATGAAATTCATGTACCCTCGTCCGCGACGAGCCCTTGCCAGGTCTGTGCTGAATGTGCAGGACAAAAATGGGGACACCGTCTTGCACCTGGCTGTCGAAGCGGGGGAGCTGTACATGTGCAGGCTTGTCATCATGAACAAGCACACTAACATAAACTTGCGGAACCTGGACGGGAAGACTCCCATGGATATCGCCGAGGGGAGAGTTGAGTCTGGTTTCCACTTCGGGCTTGTAAGAAGATCGAGCACGTGTAGCACTAGCAGTACTGCAACTAGCTAATCAGGTCATCAGAAAATGAATAATGAACTGACTGAATTTCTGTCGAATCTTAATTTCAGGGTGCACCGCGTCGAATTCTCAGCATGCTAAGCTTCGCCGAGGGGCTGACTGGCAACAACCGGCGCGACCAGATGCAGGAGTACAATCCGCGTCTAGACGTGGAAGCGGAATCGGCCAAGATCAAGGACTTCGCGCAGATCGTGGGCATCGGCTCCGTGCTTGTCTCGACGGCCACATTCGCGGCCGCGTTAGCCGTGCCGGGTGGCGTGTGGACCCCCGGAGACTCTGCGGCGAGAAGGTTGGCCGCGGCGCCACCGCCGGCGCTACTGGCCGTGGTCGGGGCGCCGGTTCTTTCCGGGTCTTACGTCTTCGACGGGTTCGTGATCTCCAACACGCTGGCATTCATCTGCTCCACTCTAGCCACCTTCAGCCTCGTCTACTGCGGTGTTGCCACCGTCGACATACAGAAGCAGTTCCAGCTGGTGTCCTTCTCCTTGAAGTTGCTGCTCTGCTCGGCGAGAAGCTTCTGCGCCGCCTTCACCTTCGCCCTCTACCTGCTGCTTGCTAAAGCGGCGCACGGGACGGCCATGGCGTCCTGCGTCCTCACATCGCTCGCGTTGCTCGACGGAGTTATATTTCTGCGGTCAAGCTTGAATGACATGATGGTTATAATCAGCAGGAAAAAACGTACCTTGCTGAGATATGGACCTACGTTCCTATTCGTAAACCTCGTATATCCGTTCTGGCCCTACATCGTAATCGGTGGTTACTTGTTGTATGACAAATTGACAGGAGGCAAGTTACACAGGCCAAGCCGTGACTGAAACCTCTCTGCAGCCACCACCACCAGGGATTACCTTTCTTCCTTTATTCAACATGGCAAAAATTACATAGTAAGTTCAAATAATTACTTACACCAATAGGCAATTGTATCTTGGATGCTTCATCACACCGTATGTCTCACGGGACTGTAATGAGTACTTGCTGTATTTTTTCTGTTTGGATTGATCAAGTGGCATTCACCTTCTTCATCATCTCACACAAATACATAAAGTCAGACAAATGAATTTTATGACACTGCCATGGAAAATTTAGAAAAGTGAATGCAGCTCCAGAAGTCACTGGCATGGAAGTATATGTGGCTCACGGATGAGAATCCATTACAGAATTGAGGCTTGCAAGTTCTTTTCTTTTTTGTTTGCCTTTTGCTTTATTTTGTCGGAGAGTTCAAATGGTTGAAAAGGTTATAATAAAATTTGGGATGTGTGCTTTATGCGGAGGACGGAAAAATTATGTTGCTTTATTAAAAAAAATTAATTTTATGACTACAGACTCTACTGTTCTCCACCCAAAGTAATTAGTCTTAGGTTTGGTTTGGTGTAGATTCTTAGAAAAGAGCTTCTTTAGCTTAGAAAAAATAGTTTTTCTAGAGAAATCTTAATATATTAAAGCGCAAGCATTCTCTTGCAAACTGTGAAGCCACATCACCTCTCAAACTTGGAACCGTTGGATCTCTCAATGAAGAAATCTAGCCGCCCATGTGCTCCTTGCACACTTTCCACTGAGACTCTATGTATTAAGATTAATTAAAAAATCATCTTTTTTACTGATGCTTGGTTGATTCTCTTTCTCCCCATGTGCCCCCTCTTCGGCCCTGTCCCTGCCTCGGCTGCTGCCGCCTAGGACACGGACTCCACCTCGATTAACGCCACCCATGCCTCGACCCCACCTCGGTCACCGCCGCCGCTTCCTTCGACTCGGCGCCGCCTCGCCGTCGTGGCCCCTGCTCAGCCCCGCCACCCTCAGCATCGGCTGCCCCTGCCCCAGCGCCGCGTTGCCTCCTCCTCGTCCTCGCCCTTCGTCGGCCCCCGCCGCTGCTGTGGTTACCCACTTTGGTGCAGCCCCGCCACCGCCCTCACCTCTGACCAGACTCAGCCCTGCCCCTGCCCTCACCCCCACCCCCGTCACCCCCAACCCAGACGCACCAGTGCCGCCACACCACGGTCCATCATGCCGCATCAAGCGACTCCCTCCGTCGATCTGGTTCATTCTTGGAACTGGAAAATGGTGGATCTTCAGCTTGATCGCGCTGAGGTGTTCTGTGGGAGGCCACAAGCTCAAGAATCTGTGGTGACATTTCTACTCCATCTCCCAGTACGATGAGAAATCCTACCTCCACAGCAATAAGAAGTAGATGTGACTTGGATGGATTTGAGCTTGAGGTACGTTTTCCGTGTGTTCGTTGGTTCTCGGATCTGGTAATCAAATAGGCATTAGTGAATAATCATTTTTATTATATTAGTTTTGCTTGTGACTCCAAGCTTTGTGATGCATGGTATATTGAGATCCTTTAAAGTTTCATATTTGTGTTTCTGGCAAATGCAAGCCTGAGGTTGACATGTTTTTCCTGAAACCTGGTGTTCAGTAAGCATTTCAAGTTTTATGTTTCTGGCAGATTCAAGTCTGAGGTTGACGTGCTTTTCTCGAAACCTGGTTAGTTCAGTAAACGTTTCAAGTTTTATTTCATTTTACTTGAAATTATCTAAGTTTGAGAAAATTGGAAATCACATGGTACTCCTGTGTGAAGATTGTGCTTGGCTGTGATCCTGAGAAAATACTATCTATAAAGACTTTAATGTAGGATAAGAACCATATCCTATTTGGTTATATACAATCTTATTTTCAATAGAGAGGGTAATACCTTCTTATTCAGTACGGTAATTAAATTGTTTGAATGCATGCAGATGTGATACTCACATTTTAATGACATAATAGATTACTACAAATAACAAGGAAAGCGGCCTGTTTATACTCCCCAAAACTGACAATGAAGCTCTGCATAGCAGTGAGCATATCTTTAATAGCATCAGCTCAGTGTGGTATTATCTGCATAGAACCATGGTCTGCCATCACCCATGACAGTTCACTTAAGATTTAGCACATCAGTTTTCTTGATCTGAATTATATCAGTCCATATTTCTTAGTCCAGTTCTATATGCATGCATGTTCAACCATGCTAGCAGATATAAATATTTTCTGAGTCTTTGAGATACAATAAAAACTGAAGAGTTTATATCTTCTATGTATATGACTAAGGATAATAAAACTGGTATGATACCAGGCATTTCTCCTTATGTTTAGAATGTAGCATTACTTCATTTTTATTGAATTTGTATGAACGAGCTTCCCTCATCCATTCAATACTCCAATTTGATACAAAAGAGATAACTCACATTTCATTTGCTTTGTAATACCTGATCATTAGAATCCCCTGTTTTCTGTTTCAGCTATTTTGCAATTTGAAGGAAATATATTAGCTTATTTCTGTGTGTGTTGATTTCTGTAGTTTTACTTTTTCTAATTCAACCTTATCTAAAAAATGTATGAAACATTTACTTTCTTCCGTTATCATTTACCTTTCAATAATTTACACAAAAAGATTATCAACAATATAAGCACATCAATTTAATGACATATATCTTATTTGCATTTTTATGGTGATATACACTGTCCAATTTATTTTCAAGTTACATACATACTGGTTCACCATTAGAGTGGTATAATAAATTGGTACCAACAATTGGCGCGCTAACAACGCGCTCTTTTTCTAGTAGATTCTCTATAAAAAAAACATTTTTCAAACTGTTTGGTAAAGCGGTTTTTATTGTGATCCCAATGTATAAATTAGAAAATCTATGAGAAGCAACATTGTTACTTTTTTTTGCTTCGAATACAAATTAAAAAAATACTTCTTAATGAGAGAATATAGAAGCACTTCTCCTTCCGTCCCTAACCGTCTCCACTCTCAACACATTGCCAATCACCATCCCTACCAGTCCAAGACCGACCCACCCAAGCAAACCAATCAGGTGGGGGTGTACGGAACAAAATCCTCTCCAGTGAAGTAAAGATTAATTCAAGGGAGTCACCGTAGTTGGAATTTGGATAACTTTCTTAGACTTTAGATTAAAATTGGATGGATGAGATCTGATACTTTTTCCATTCATTTTTACATATCATTTTAGCTTTGGACACAAAAATTAAGAAAAAGTAAAAAAATATGGTACACAAAAAACGAGAATAAAAGAGATAAAAATAGATATTTATTAAGAAAAAAAATATATTGAAAAAAGATAAATATGTATTAAAAAATAAAAATAATATATATTAATGAACAAATTTTGAATGTTAAAATAACTTATATTTGTGAACAGATGAAATACTACAGTAACAAGTAAACAATTATGCCTACGTAAATAGTGGCGGAGTTTCACCGCAGCAATCAAACCCGACACTATAATATGCATTATTCACTGTAACAGACATGTGAACTGTGCCTATCTGCATTACTGCTGGGAAAATGGATCCGGAGTGTACCCATGGATACCAGCTGGGGCTCCCCGGCCAGGTCGAGGCATTGCTAGAAACCAACCGTACCCAAAGAAAACCTCCGCCCCTTCTCCGTGGATGCTGCTCGGGATGCCCGGGATGCCCGGCCGGGGCATCGTGGACCTCAAATTCGGGCTCAAACATGACGCGGGCACCCGCAGTGGCAATTAAGGTTTACAAAACCATTTAAAATCCATTAATTTTAGTATTTACATGATGATCGATTTTTGTTTTAAAATTTTAAAAAAATTTAAAAATTTGAAAAAAATTAAAATACTAAAATAAAAAGTAGTAAAACCGATCGGTTAACCGATGAAATTGGTGGGTTTCGAATTTTAAAATCTAAAACCAAAAAAATCGATCGGCTAACCAGTAAAACCAATCTATTTACTAGCAGTTTGTTTAAATTTCAAAATTTTAATTTAAAACATTTTTGATGGTTTTTTTCATAATTTTTATCAAACCCATCTCAATTTATTTTAACAGTTTAAAGAAAATCATAAACCTCGGCGGCAACCAAGTCGATGCGTCCCTCCCAGTCCCTCTCTGCGACATCCTCGTGAGTTGTGGCAACGCCATCGTTTATGTATTGTTTCTGTAATAGCTGTAAGCACTCAGAACAGTCAAGTCGTTGTAGTATAGTGGTGAGTATTCCCGCCTGTCACGCGGGCGACCCGGGTTCGATCCCCGGCAACGGCGAGCTCTCTTTTTATTTTTTAACTTCCCTCGTTATGGATGAAATGGTCTGCAGCACGTGTACCCATCGGCCGTTGCATGCTAATGAGAGGAAACTGGACCAGCACTGGACCGTCAACGCAACTGAAAACTGCTTCACGAATCCGATCCAGCTTCTCATCTTCGACGTCCACAATTGTTCCAGACGGCGACTTTCCTGCATGGAGAGTGCGATTACCATGCAAACAAGGGCTCATTGATATGATAGTTGATTAAGAAGGAATTGTTAACTAAACGTATGCACTCATTCACTATAAATAGTTCACATTCTGATGTAATTGAGCCTGTTTGGATCCCTGTAATTGGACTGAATTGAATCATTTTCCATAATTACCCTGTTTGGCTGCAAGTTGGAATTGAAATGATGATTCTAAGCTTTTCCAATGGTTGAAATAGAGGCCTCCATCTGATTCCGACCCAAAATTATGGAAACTCTCTGAATCGTTCTTCTCTCCACGAGTTCCTCTCGCCCGCCTTATCCCTCATCCTGAAGCTTTCCTCAAGCTCCCTCGCTCCACCGGCACCCCGCATCCTCTAGCGCCATCCGCGGCCTCCAGACCTTCTCTCAGCTCAAGAAAAGAAGTGGGGCATGAGCGCGCGTGGGGGCATGGAGGCTGACCCGTAGCAGCAACATAGAAGGGTGGATGTGGAGGAGCACCGGCTCGCCGCCGACAGCAGCCTCGAAAGAATCCTTCCGCGAGGGTGCCTCCAGGCCAGTAAGAGCAGCAGCGTGGCGCACACCAGCAGAGCCGCCGTGATTGCCGTCTATGGCCGCCAGGCTCGCTCGTCGTCTTTCCTATCGCCCCCACCACCAAGCAGCGAACTCCCAACCTGCCCCACCGCTTCACACCTGCACAGCCAGCCAGCTAGCACCGCATGTGTGCGTGGCTGTCCTACCTGCGTTGATCGAGATCCAGTTGGGGAGAGGATCGAGGCCACACCAGATCGATTGGATTACCTGGCTGATTTTCTCTCTCCCCCTCTCTCTCTCCGCCCTGCCTTTGCTCCAACAGGCCGCGAGATCCTTTGAATTTTAATTCTTAGAAATCAATTCTAGTATCAGCCAAACAATAATTTCGGAAATGAATTAATTTCCAGTGGATTCAATTCTAACAAATTAATTTCTCAGAAATTGATTCCTAGAATCACTTTCAATTCTTATGATCCAAACGGCCTCTTAGCACCTTTCGCGCCATGGGCGAATAACCCATTGAATACTTGTGAGGTTGTAATAGCAGCGGCAGCGCCCTTTCCCGACGAAAATCTAGCAGATTCTCTGAGAACCTTATTTCCCTGAACTACATCATGTACATGGATGTTTTAGCTTCAAGCAAAAGCACTGGCAAGTGCAAGAAATATGTTAAGTACTCAGGATGCAAGAGTAAGACATACTACAAAACACTCAAGCAGAACAAAAGATCATGAGAAAGTATGAAAATTCATTTGTCAGCAAACTAGAAATAGGGAGAAAATTAGCTTTTTATTTATCAGAGAAAAGTTTTTATTGAGTTGCATGCACCAACCAGTTAACTTCAAAAACTTAAGCTGATAATAAAAGTGAGCAATTCACTTATACTTCAACACTCTTCTTCACATGTAGCTCTCATAGACGCAAACGTAAAATATTTTAATAAATTGTGTCCGTCAGAACTCGAACTCGAGTTCTTTGACTCTGATACTATATTGAGTTGCATGCATTAACCAATCAAGCTCAAAAGCTTAAGCTAATAGAAAAAGTGGTGAATTCACTTATACTTTAACAGGTTGACCTATAATAAGAAAACACCGCTAATCAGAATTGGGTTTGCGTACAAATTTGTGACAAACGTTTCATGTAATCAGTTTATGCTTGCTGCAGTATCTGGAAGTTCGAATGCATGAAAAAAGCGGAAAACAGAAGTGTCTGCATACTTCCACTGAATGCAACTCTCAATATTCATGCCGGGTATTTGGCAGAAGTTACTACCAGATTGCCAGTCACCCCTGCTGCCATGAAAAAATATGTAGCAGCACCACTCAGCACAGGAGACGGTTAGAGACGTGCACATGATACGGCATCAACCGATGCTAGCACAGGATACGCCTCTATCATCAACTGATGCGCGCAAAAAACTACAGTAAAAAAAACAGCAAGCGTATTACAGTAACCAGATTATACTATCTTGTTTTTGCATACACGGGAGAAACATACTAAATTTAAACCTGACAATATAGTCAAAATTACACAGCGGCAAAGTGCCAAGAGGCCTATCTGCGATGCCGGCCACCTCTACCACCACCTCGGCCAGGGGAATGACGTCCGCCATGCTGGTGGTGTCTTCTGCCGCCGCGGAAGGACGAGCTTCCTTGATTAAACTGCCCAGAATTGAATTGTGTAGGTTGCTGATCCCCTCCATCTCCGCGGGTTGGCCCGGTGCTTCCAAATCCCTGCGAGTTGGGGAACCCAGGAGGATGTCCCTGTTCACCACCCATGGCTGGAGGCTGCCCAAAGTTGCCTTGCCACATAGGCTGTTGAGTTGATGCACCAAATGCGGAATTCATAGGTGGCCCACCAAACGGCATTGGATTCGCAGGCACTCCTGTCTGTGGCATAAACTGCGGAAATAACATCGGCACTTGGTTTGGGAAGCCACCGAAATTCTGAAACTGTTGCTGGAACTGGTTAGCTCCAGCGAGGAGGTTCTGCATCATACTGGCAGCAAAGGCAGCTCCTTCAGGCCCCATGTTAAGATTGGGCATTGGAGGAAACCTACCAGGCCATACCATGTTTGACTGCGGTGGCAAAAACTGCTGTGCTGGATAACCACCCATGGGCGATGGCATGGAAGAATTCATAGGAACAGCTGGCATCATTGCTGGAGCACTCGTAAGCATGTTTTGAGGGCCCAATACGTGTTCCACATTTTTAGCAGCTGCAGGAACCAGATCTGGGCGTAAAAAGCTAGGATGTGACTGGTGACCTGGCGTTGGTGTATATTGGTTCCTTGGTGACGTGTCCTTTTGAAACGAAGCACCTCTGGGCTGTGATTTCTTCTTATCACCAGAAGGTTTCTTCAGCTCATGCTGTCTTTCAGACTGCCTTTTTGCTTGACGTAATGATCTTTTATACTCAGCCTCCTTCTCATCATCAGAGAACTCAGGTTCATCTGTAAGCTCCTCATCATTGTCGCCAGACGCGTCATAGCCTTTAGCATATAGCTCCTTCATATTCAGGATGTGATCTGCAAACTCCGCTACAAAAGAGACACTAGTCCCAGCGCTAATCCCAGCAGGCATTTCTTCTTCAGAGTTGAATCGCACAAGGTAGTATGGATTTTTTACAGGTCCAAACAACTCATCAACAATACCAAGTGGAGTCCTGCTTTCTGTTATCCAGAGAATTGAGCCCTCATTCAGTGGATTGTGTTGGACTGACCCTTCAACAATCACTCGCTCACCCATTATCTGGATATATAGAAGAAATGAAACAGTCAGATCACAATGAGAATTTCTGAACAATCTCAAACACCATAATTGAGTGTATGGTACTGAAAATGCAAACAGCTGAAAACAAAATAAATAACCACCACACTTCATGCACCTATTCAATGTGTCATAACTGCATTGCAAATATATATCTGTACAGATAAATTTTCTGAGAATGGGGAAAAACAGCATCTGCAGGGTTTCAGTAATCAGTATATTACATTTGAGTCTTTGGGTGATCAGGAGACCATAGGACTGCCTCTCTAGGAGATCAGGGTACCCAGGGATCAGAAACAGGTCTAGCGATCAAACTTCGTGTAAGCAGTTAGCCACACAAAGTACCAACAAAGACAGTAACCAACGTAAAGACTCTATGACTACATATGCATTTTTGCAGGCATAAGGCAGCCTTATTTCATTTTTATGGTTTTAAAGTAACTAAAAAAATTCAGGTGGATATAAAAACAATGGGGCCCTAAACAAATATTAAGCACATTACGTTCCAAAAGATCACTATTGCCTTTAGCAACATAAACATACATGCGAATTAGTTCAATATTGGGGAGCAAAACATTTTTCATGCATGATAAGAGAACTTCAGTGTATAAATCCATAGGATAAATAAATATAAAACATGAAAAATGCATTTGTTTTTGTTCTAGACAATGGAAAAATAAACCCATGAAAACTCTGAAGGATAAGACTTACAGCTGTAACAATTCCTACTGGAAAAGTTTGATGATGTGGTTCCAACTGTACTTCAATCTTCGGGACTGGAGTAAGTACCTACAAGTACCACATTAAAACACACATCAATAAAAGGAAGCTAAAAAAAAAAGTCAACTAAATAAAAAGGAGCACATATACTTTCACACATTTTAGTACTAATTGAATGCATGTTTATATAAGGCGATGTTAACATTTGAACTGTATAACAACAACAGAATGTTTTGCCACACAAATTCTACAACTACTAATGGAATGGAGACACTACATGAGTATCGGTATGAACAAATAAACAATCACAAACATAAACTACAGTCTAAAACAGCAACCAAATCGTGAATGATTGATAGGCTCACTGCTGCAGTACTCCCTCCATTCACAATTATAAGTCATTCTAGCATTCAAATTTTGTTCCCAAATATATGTCATTTTCATTTCTCAATATACCTTTCTCTCTTTTCTCCTTGTTTTCTGCGCACCATACTTTTTCACTTCTTAATTTCCGTGCTCAGACTAGAATGACTTATATTTGTGAACAGAGAGAATAGAAATTGGAAAATAGAATATACTAACAATTACTATCAAATAAAGATGCACATCACAAAGATCAAACGGTTCAATACCTCTGCTTCATGTTTTGACTTAATAGGACCCTTTGGCACATCATCCTCCTCATCGCTCCCAACCATCAATTCACCCTCCTCGAGGAGGGCTTCCATGCTATCACCCCGGGCTCCACCAGCGCCACCCTGCTTCTTTGCTCCCAGCTTTTCGTCATCACTGCTGGAGGATGCCTCACTTGACTCCTCGTCCTCCTTGCTCTCATTTTCCTCATCGCTGCTGGAAGAAGCCTCACTCGACTCGTCCTCGGTACTCTCCGACTCCTCATCGCTGCTTTCCCTCACCTCCTTGCTCCCTGGGCCTTCCTCCTTCACAGACAAAGCGGTATCCACCTCGACATCAGCTGGTGCAGAAGCCGTCTCCATAGCAACCGCTCCCTCAAAAACGTCGTCGTTCACAGCCAAATCCCCAATCCCCGCCGCCAGAAGCTGATCCAGGGCAAGCAGCTCGTCCGATCCGCCGCTGCTCATCTCAGTCTTCCTAGCAGTTTCTTCGCTGCAGAAATTTCCAGCCTGACCGACCGACCCGTCCTCCTTGGCGGGCTCGTCCTTCGAACCAAACTCGCAGCTGTGGAGCGTGGCAGAACTATCCGATACCTTACCAGCGTCGCCGCACGACGCCATCGCATCCTCAGCGGGACCGAGGATCTTGGCCTCCAGCTCGGCCGACATGGTAGGGTCGAAGTCGACGAGCCACTCCTCAACGGGGTCGAAGCCGGGGCCGGGGTCCGAGTCCGGGGGAGGCGGCGAGGAGGGGGACGGGGGCCTAGGATGCCGCGCCATGGGTGGGGGAGAGGGGGCTCGGATTGCGGGGAAGGGGAGGGAGGTGTCGCGGCGGCGGCGCCATGCGCGCTTTATCACTCGCTCGCGTGTGTAGGGTTTTAGGGGGTGGTTGAGACGGCGGGTGTGAACGTATGAGTTGGTCTCGCGCGACAAGAAGTACTCACTCCGTTCGAAATGTTTTTACAGGTTTTCAACTATCTAATTTTAATTATTCATCTTATTTAAAAAATTTATAAAAATATTATTTATTTATTGAAATGATGTATTATTAGAAAGACTTTAAGATTGATTTATTTATTTTATATTTTTTAATAAAATGAATGATCAAATATTAATTTCAAAAGTCAAAAAGTCACTTATTCGTCTTAAATTATAAATCACTTTAAACTACTCAAATTTTTTCAAATTATACTACCTCCATCAACAATATAAACATTTGAAGAGATTTAATTTTGTCTAGTGAGAAACTTTTTGTGTGATAAAAGTAAAGATAGTAGTATTATCTTTTTATTCTATTCTTATTGTGCATGGAGAAGCGTAGGAATAATTTATTCTTGAACGGAGGAGGTAAGTCATTCTTATTTTATTTATATTTCTTTCTCTCTCTAATACATCTTTACTCTATTTTCTATTTGTTTTCAAACTATCTATAAAGAGTTAATTAGATCAGTATCATTGTAAAATGATCAGAGTTGGCATTGCAAAAATTTGAAGCTGCCAGATACCATCGGAGAGTCGTTTGAACTGGAAATTACCATTCCGTAAGGTTTTCCATCCAATGGAGTCCAAATCACGTTAATGTATCGAGAACAATTTTAGAATATTTTAGCAAACTTTGGAAATTAATAAAATAATTTTTAAAAACTTAGAAATAACTTGGAGAATACTTGTATGAAGAGTTCGATGAGACGAATTTAATGGAATAATTTTAGAAAACTTTGTAAACTTAGAAAACAAAAAACTTTTGAAAATAACAGAACAACTTTACAAAATTTTAAAAATTAACGAAACAAATTTAAAAAACTTTGGAAATAAGTCGAAAGCATTTATATGAAGAGCTCGATGAGACGAACTTAATGAAACACGAAAAATTTGGGAATTTGAGGAATAACTTTAGTAAATTTTGGTAACTAAAAGAACAAGTTAAGAAAATTTAGGAACTAATGAAACAAGTTTAAGTTTAATAAACTTTGGTAAACTTTAAGAACTTAGTAACAACTTTAGTAAATTTTGGGAACTAGATGATTTTCTGGTGCGTTGCCGCGAGAATTTATAATGGTGATGATTTATTATGGTACAATGAAGAAAAGCTCAAAGTAAATAATCATAATAGATAAAAAAAAATTAAAACATATGAGAACTATTTAATAAAATTCATTTGAGCTGACAGGATATGATGATTAATCATATTTGCTTGAAATTTCAAAGTTTTTGTAGCTGCGTTTATTAATGAAATTGGAACGAAACATCCATTGGGGTGGTGCCGCCGTTGATGAAATAAGAGGGTGTGAGTGGATCAAGGAAGAGAGAGGATCAGATTAAGCAAAGGTAAATTGGAAACGAGGATTAAATGAAAGATGACAGCTGGTGTAAGATGAAAGGGAAGGGACAAAAAAAGTTAAATGTAGAGGTGTAGAATGAACGGCCAAGATTAATTAGAGCCTCATGATTGAACAGTGTAAATAAAAAAAATTGATGTGACTCAATAAGGATTCAGCTTTGATAGTTAGCGGGTTGTAAATAACTCGAAAGTCACTGCACGAAGAGTTCGACCAGACAAATCTAACGTAACAACTTTGGAAACTTGAGGGAGCGTTTTTTGATTTCTGAATAATTAACTGTTAAAAAATTCCAATTGCTCTTAACGTGATTTGGGCTCTATTTGGATGGAAAACATCAGGGCAATGGGAATTTTCAGCTTAAACGAGTCTCCGATGGCATCTAGCAGCTCCAGATTTTTGTGATAGTATTTTCCAACTCCAACTATTTTACAATGGTATTGATCTAATTGACTCATCTATAAAATGAAACAAAGAGGTAGCGAAAAAAGAAGGCGTGCCTTTTGGGCGTGATTGGTTTCCAGCTTTGCTCATTCAAGCTCCGTTTGCACTTTGCACCGCAACAAGTGAGCTAGCTCTGGAGGAAACTGAATTCATTTTGGTTTCTAGCGGGCCAGGTCGAGTGGAGCTTCTTGCATCGAACAAGCCAGCCAAAGTCTCTGATATTGTCAACAAATCAAGATGAAGTTGCATCCCATGAGCCAGGCCGAGTGGAGCTTCTTGCAGGTCGTACATTTAGAACGCGCGTTGTGCGGTTTATTATTAGTGATAAATCTAGCAAAACATAGTGACAGCGAGAAAATAGCTGATCCCAAATTTGCTTCAGATATCCCAAAATTTATATATAGTCTATCAAAACTTCAAGTGATTAGGAGCACTGGCGGAGCCAACTCTAGAGGCAAAGAGGGGTTAGATTAAAGGTTAAGCTGATTTGCAAGTGATTTATTGTAATTTTTTTTCTCCACAATCTTCAAATGCTAAAAAAAAAAAATTGCAAAGCAAAGGGGGCCAGAGCCCCAGCTGGGCCTCAACGTGGCTCCGCCACTGATTAGGAGTACTAATTTTTATGCTCACATTAGATAAAAAAAACCCTGCTCACCAGTGGTATTGCTAGACTGCGGACTGCCGGTTGGACAGCACAGCACACGCTGCTCACTAGGAGTGCCTTCCTCGCACAACTCGAAGCTCAACGGAGGGAAAAAACTCAAAGAGCAAGTTCTTTTTCGCTCTCGAAAATTTAACTAGTCTCAAATTTGTCTTTAAAAATGTTCAATTTTTTATTCATTTTTATTATTAATTTTTCTTCCTTAAGGGTACGTTTGGTTGAAGGATAAGTGGAATGGGACTGTTTCATTTATATTTTTGAGATTGGATGGAATGATCCATTTTTTTTGTTGGAGGACAAATCCCTGAAGTGAGCCACGTGCACCTGATTTCTCTCTGGACAAAGCCATCCGCCAAAATTTTCTTGATGGAGCTGTACAACATATGGACCGAATATTTTTCAACGTGGATAGCTCCATCCACTGTGTTTGCCAACCAAACTGCAAGGAAAGTCGGATGGGACGGTCCTGTCCGAGTAAATACACGAAGCCAAACACATTCTGATTCGTGCTCACTGATATATAATAATAGATTTTTTTATTTATCTAAATAAAAAAAAGACTAAAATACCTCTGAAACTAAAGTAAGTAAAATTTGTTATTCTTAAATATGTCAACAGTTTTGACGGTGAAACTTCTAACAACTTGTTGGAAGTCTTGACAATAAAGATAAATTTGCATGAAATTAAATGTACACCAATTTATAGTAAAATCTACTTAAATCGAACGAGTTTAAAAATACACCGGAGGTATATTTAACTCTGAAAAAAAAATCTTTGATGCGGTGATCAGCGTCAGCCTCCAAATACGCGAAGTTTGCGCCGGCAGGAAGTCCATCCAGAGCCGTTGCAGCAACTTGCCAGCAAGTACGGCGCGCCGTGCTGGCTCGCACACTGCACAACAAACCAACCCGGTTGCAGTTGTTCCAATCACTACTGCAAACGACAGCCAACGAGTTGTACTACCTAACACACCACGCTGTCAGTGCGCAGGCTGTTTGTTCCATTAGTACAAACCCAGCTAATGGCACGGCTTAAACAGGGCCCCAACCCAACCGCTCCGCCGTTGGCAAATGGCAGCTGCCGCCGGCCAGCCCAGTCAGTATCTTCAGATCAAAAGCATCTCCAGCGATGAATGGACCCTGGAAAGCGCGCGGACGGCGCGACCCAATCACCGAGGAAACGCCAGGGGGGTTCCAGCCGGGAAGCCTTCGTTTTCTCCGTCCGCGAGCAGGTTGTGGGAGCCTTCGCTCACTGTACTATATAACACCCCGAAGTGATCCCGTTCTCTTCCATCCGAGCTGAACACGCGAGCTTCAGTTTCAGCGTTAGAAGGGAGCACATCGCTCGGACACCTACCCTCGGAGCTGAGATGGCCACGACGCTGAAGCTGAGGATCCTCGCGGCCGCGGCCGTCGTCGCGTCGTCCCTGG
>BCLG01001362.1:94469-114592 GCA_001602295.1 Zoysia matrella | reverse complement strand
GTGGAACAGCTGCTGCAGCTGCCGCTGCAACGCGGCGTCAGCCTCCGCTCCCGCCCCACGCGCCGCCGACGCCGACGCCGGCGGGCTTCCCCGCCCGCGGCGGTGCTGCTTCTTCATGAGCAGCCGCACCAGGAGGTGGAGCAGGCCGGAGATGAAGAACACCACCGCGAGAATCACGATGATGAAAAGCACCGCCGGACTAATCTTCCCACCACCTCCACCTCCACCCGCGCCCTGCACTGGCGGACCCGGCGGCGGCGGGGCGGCGGGGAGCCCACCATACGGGAGCGCGTCGCGGACGAAGCCGGCGCCGTGGACGAGGCGGAGGTGGCACGGGGCGAAGGGTCCGGACGACGAGGCAGCCGCGGCGGATTCAGCCATGGCGGCTCCTACGAGCTCGGGTTCCGCCACCAGCGCCACCCCCGCGTCTCATCGGATCCCGGAAGGCAGAGATGCGATCTTTGAAGGAGTCCCGCGATCCGGCTGGAAAAGGGATGCGGAAGGCGCAACTAAAAGCGGCGGGGCCGGAAGCGGACGAGCCGCTAGGGACCAAGAAGCCTGAAACCCTCGGGACGGGAGCAGGCGAAGCGAAGGAAGCTGCGGCGCGGAGGGTGGGAGCGGGGTCGCGGCCGCGAGTTGCGTAACTCGCGAGTCGGGCGGGGGAGCGGAGCGGACGGGGAACGGGGGAAGTGGTGGGAGACGGGGAGTGGGAGCGCACGAGCTGGGGCGGCGAAAGCGACGGCAGCCGAGTGAGCGGGTGAGGTGGCGGATTCGTAGCTTTTGGATTTGGGCGTGTCTGCGGTGCGTGGGCGGCTACGCTGTGCGCGCCGCTTTCGGCCGCGGCGCATTGTGTTCGAGTTCACAGGTCGTCTCGCTCTCTGACGCCTGGTGCCGTGGTGCGAGTACGAGAGCAGGCAGGAAGATGACTCACCATGATACTATGTCCAGGAGCGCCTAGGGATTTACGGGTGAACAGAGGGACAACCAACGGCGTTCTTCATAAAAAGGTACATATAAACATCAAATTATGTCCAGAAAAAGCCTGACCACACCTTCATTGAGTTGGTAGTACATTGTTGTGGCATGGCACCATGTCCGATCCGATAGCTTGGAGTCATCTTCTTTTTGGTATAGTAATGGAAATTCATTTCCGGCCTAGCAGTAGCTCACAACGTGTAGCACAGGATTGCCGTCGTGCGGCTCAAATGAGACCGTGCGTGTTGCGACAACTGAACGGTAGTAGTAGCAAGAAGCAGCCTGGGCGGCTGGCAGTGGCAAATCACTGTTCACTGTGAGCAATGGATTGACCCCCTCAGGCAACAACAGCTTGACTGAGTCCTGGTTGGGGCTGGGTCGCCCCGTTCCAAAACGGCTTCATTTCAAGTACCTTCTGATCACGACGACTTATGCAGATCTGCGTAAACCTATATTAACCGGCTGCGTTGCTCTGATGTTCTGATCTGATGACGATGGCCGGTCTGTAATGGCGGGTGCATCCGTGCTGCGGTGCATGTGGTTTAGCCAAAAGCGACGACGGCCAAAATCCGCCAGCTCGTTTACCAGCGAACAGTGCTCTTCTTCGTCAGGGGCTCGGGACAGCTTTCCACGATCCACAGCGCGACCTTTCACTCTGGTCTCACCTTGACTTACCTTTTTGGAGCAGCAGTGCTGGGTAACCAAAAAAGTTTGTGTCCTCCGAGCCTGACCCACGGCGAGGACATGGACAGAGCCGGCCAAGCCCGTCCTCCAATCGTTCACAGGCATGTGCGAGCCCGGCTTAAAGCGCAACCATGCAAGGTCGCCACCGCGGCTCAGCCCCCACCGACGGCTGCGTACCACATGGAGTGGACACGAACGCCGTGCGCTCCACGCACGGTGATGGTGGCCCGTATCTAGCCGCTGCGTGCGTCGTGCATCGATCCAGCCTCACTGGTCAGTCCAACCAACAATGGCAAGCTCTGCAAGGCAAATAGCTCACCAAACGACAAATGTACAGTCCCAATCGCAGCACTCGACGGGCATAGAAAAGACATGAAAAATGATACGAGACAGGAAGACAGCGGAATACGTATATAATTAACCAGTCCCAATTGCATGTTTTGATAAAATTCAAGATAACAACAACAGCTCGTGTTTGTACCGTGTCAACCCAACCGAATCGTGTTTGTGCAGCCCAATCATGATGTTTGGAGAAGTCAAGAAGTAGCCTTCCCATTGTTCACTTCTTGCGCTGAACGACTCCGTTCTCGGTCAAGTACTCCACAAACTCATCTATGAGGTAGGGCCAAGCACCTTCCTCGTCATAGTTGGATAACTGTGGGTCGATCGTCTGCATCAGTAATATTAAAGTCAAGTCAGGAAAGTTATAGTAGCAAGCCATTCAACATACGAACTAATGCTCGGAATCAACAAGCCATTCAACATGCGAACTCATGCTAGGACGTCAACAGCGAGATTCCAAGAAGACGGCATGTTGCTTCCGCAGAGTTTTTTTTAAAAAAAAAAATTCTGCAGAGTTTTTGGTGGTCCTAACATAGCTTTCCCGCTTAGAACTCAGAACATGGTCATAACATAGCTTTCCCACTTTGAACTCAGACAGAGAAATCACTAAATTACTGCAATCTCAAATGCAGAAGCCACTAATTCACTGCAGCCCTTAAAGTTGGTAGATTGCAACATTGGCTAGCAAATGAAACCGTGGCATGCCAGCCAATCATCTCAATAGGATAGATTATCCCTATACTATCTCAATCAAGTGTAGGACCCAGATTGTGATAAACACAACAATTGAATTTACATTGCATGTTCAAGTTTTGATTGACAGCTGGTCTTTAGATCGATGAGAAAAGGGAGGTGAAATGGACATCCATACCTTTACAAACTCCAATAGCTGGGTCCACGTGTCTCTAGAGATGGTCTTATTATGCCTGACCTGAAATATGAAGACTGTAAAATGAGAACTATAGCAACATCTAACAACATTAACCTTGAGGGAAATTAGATGGAGCTGATCATACCTGTAAGAACTCACACCAGTGATCAATAAGGGGCCATTGCCTTTCAGCAAATAGCAGCTGCCACATTCCAATAGCAGTCTCCAATGAGAGAGATTTTTGACCCTGTCAAACATAGGGAATGTGTTCACAAAAGGAAACATTCGCAGAGAACAGCATGGTACTACTTTCTGGATGATGAAAGAGTTGCCAAGGGTCATCGAATATGGATAGCCCTTATAAATACTTGAATAAATATTCTAGAATTAAGGCCAACCTTTTCCCTTGCCCAATTGAATGTGAAGTTGTATATCTCACGGAATTTATCTGAATGAGCAGAGAATAAAGGCACAAGTTGGTAACAGAAAAGAAAGGAAATTATTTCGCAATACAGTAAATCCTAATTTGGTATAAATGCAGAATCTTTACTTAGGAGACTGACATTCTGACTAGAAAATACCAAGCGTAAACTCTGAACTAGTGATAGCAAAGTTAGACAAGAAAAAGAGCATACGGTCGTCTTTTAGCTCAGCCCGTAATGATGGTAACTTTTCACGGAACTTCTCAATTGAATCCACCCTGCAAATTGTCAAGATCTTATTAAAGAACAAAAATAACAGCTAGGTGACACAAGAAAACTATGTTACAAACGGCACTCACCCAATTGACTGCAGTCCAGTAATGAATTCCTGGCGAGTAAATTCACACATAGTGGCGGCTTTCATGTGCCATGAAATGACAAGCTGTTAATAGCACAATGTATTACAACAAGTAGAAGCAATAATGATTTGATGGCAGTGTAGACTGTTGAAGTATTTCACTGCATATATGAAACTTTCCCTAGCAATATTTTAAACATTAAATAGAACTAAATTAACTTCATTGGTTTGAAATGGGGTAGTATATGTCACACAATTAGTTTTCAGTCAAGCTTCAAGAAGGTAAAGCATACCATAACAATATCCTGCGGATCCACCTGAAAAATGAACATAGAACATGCACATTAGAAATACGAGGAAAAGTGTACTATACTCATAAGGTACTACTAGATAGGAAACATACATTACAAGAATGATAAAAAGTACTAAGTCATAAAAAGTAACAGCACTTAAATGTTTTTTTTTACCAAAAGCACTTTAATGTTTTCAGAAGCCTTATATAACAAGATGTTGATGCTCTAAAATATAGGTACGGTAAATGGCTGTTGAAAATTCAAAAAACACAAGCTCACTCCAGATTATTAAACAAAATAGGTACAGTGCAATTGTTACATAACAGTTGGCCGATAAATAAAAAACCTATAGACAACAAAGCCAACCTAACTTTGGTAAGACCTGGTCCTCTGTGGAAAAAAAAAATGCCGTGCTACTAAGACCTTTTTCTTCCCCAAAATTAAAATAAACCTGCTTGAACGTAAAACTTGCAGCTACCAAAATGATAAGCAACAAAGCAATTGTTCATATATAAGAAAATGTATAATAGATTGCTAAACAAGTGCTTCCTTTGATTGTAAATATAAATCCCTGTAGTATATGCCAATAGAAACTTTCTGAGTTGGATACCAAAGAATAAGAAAAGCATATCAGCCAAGTGAAATTGGTAGTGCCAAAATTCATCCCATAATACAAAATCCTGATAGTACCTTACTTCCGCTATCTGCGAAACTTTTATGATACAAATAATGGGTCAAATGCTGGCTTGTGTACTATACTGATGCCCTAAAGAATTTTGGGAGCGTTTGGTTGCCAGGCTTAACTCATCACACCACTGTGTCACAACTTTGGCATTCATTTTCAGATCCACACCCTCAGCAGGAAACAATGAAGGAAGCAGTTGTGTCTTAATTGGTGGGCCGAACCATCCGCATTAACCAAGCAAAGGCTACAGTGGCCGCAGCTTAAGCATGGCACGAGGTCACGAGTAACCAAACGCTCCCTTATAATTGCAATCAGATGGAGTAAGCATTATCCATATAACATATTAGACGGAAACAGGAGCAAAGAATACTGATTGGATATTAATGAAAAAAAAAAGTAAATGTTCCTTACCATTAGATCATTGCAAAGTTGAGATATTCCCTCCACCATAATCATATCAGCATCAGGTTCTGAAAAGAAAACTTGACATTAACCAAAAAAAAAAGGGCAACTGCCAAATAAAGCATTCGATGAAAACTCAAAATATTAATAGCGTAAATTGAAAAGATGCTGTGTAGGACATGCTAAGGGAATAATAATTCAACAGTTCAATAAGTCACCTTTGTATTTGTTGAACATATCTTCAAGACGCCGAGTATTGGCTGCAGAAATTTGTGGCTGGCTATAGAAAAAGTCAAAAGCTCCTTCCAAGTGCCAATCACTAGCTTTTAGTGCTTGAAGGGCAACCTTCTCACTGCACCATATAAGAAAAACGCTTATTAAAGCTTAACAGGTGTATTCATAAAGCAAACAAGTGGATTTCAACATTGTACGACAACTGTAACAATCAACATTAAAAAACAAAACCAAATATCAATATGAAAAATTGACAGCATATTAGAAAGTTGAGTTTATAATTAGTGAGGTTTCTATAGTCTGCACGACTATATCGGCATCAAATATAATACAGAATGCACAAAACTTCCTACCAAATCAAAACTTGACGCCATTTATCCTGGCATAGAACATGTGCGACCATACAAGGGTGGGTACCTAACCATGTGCCCCAGAGGCTTGTTGGAAGAAGATCAAATCAATATGTTCATCCAAGCAAAAAGGGAAGTTATGTGGATAAATAGGTAGATTACTGGTTACAAGGCTGTTCAATTGATTCATGAAAAGGATCACACAAGATTTTGGACCAAATAGATATTGTTTTCATCAGTTACCATTTGCAGCAATAGACATTGTTAGCAATTTAAAACAGCTTGATTTCCTAGAATGTATCCATAAAAACGTGCTTGTTAAATTTTTTATCTAATGATACATCAATCAATGAATGTAGATATAAATTTCAAATTTATAAGATAAAAAGCATACACAGGCCTGTTTCCCATAAGCTCCAACAGATAAATGGTATATATATGGCCATACAAGAATAAGTAACTGCTGTTTAGGTCAACGGAATAAATTCCCCGAAACAAGCACATCATAACATGGATCCACAGCACATTTATTGCAAGTTACACATTATGGTGCACAATTCCATTTCCTAGTAGTAAAGTTTCAGCTGACTTGAAACACATGTGACACAACACATCAACATCTCACGGACCTAAGGATCTAAGACACGACATAAGTAACTCACTACGCTACCAGCTTCCATGCACGCCGCTCCAAAAATCCCAGACCCTAGTAGGGCATGTAAATTAAATCCAGTTCAACGTAATCAGGAACCGTACCTTGCGCCGGTTATGGTCATGAACTGCTGCACCTTCTCCCGGCTTCCTCTCCCCAGCTTATACTGCAGATTAAAAACACATCCCAAACAATCAGCATAGTTTTCTCTCGAAATCTCATCAGATTCCAACAGTCGCAAGTCGGGTTAGACCGCTTAGCTCGAAAATCGAACAGAAGAAACAAACATATAAGAGAGTGGTTCCCGCACACGCCGATTCAAACCAACCAGAAAAAAATCTCAAAAAGAATGGAGGTGAATCCGGGAGAAAGGTGCGAGCGAAACGGAGACGGCTGGGCGGAGACTAACCATCTTGGATCAAATCGCGGGGACGAGGAAGAGGAGGCCGGAGGAGGAGGAGGAGGGGGAGGGAGGGATGGAGGGAGCGCGAGGCGAGGCCTGGGGTTCCGCGGCGGAAGCTTGAGCCCTTGCCCTCGCTCGCCTGCCTCGGCTCGCTCCTTTTCTTTATTCTCTGTCTGTTTCTCTCTCTACCGGCGGCTCGCTGACTCTCGGCCAGTGTTGCGTGTGTACGCAAATGACAACCACAGGGAGAATGACCAAGATGCCCCCGGGGGAAGTTGGGAACTTGGGATCAGGGGTACGTTTGGACCGGCGCCAATGTTGTTTGCCGGGACTTTTCTAGCCCCCAAATATGAATGCTATTTTGAACAGTATTTAAAGTGGTATCTGATAAATTTGATTCATCCGCGTATTAACAATGTATTAGATTCCTCACCAACGCGTGGGGTGGCGCAACGATGAGATCGTTCATCAATGCGTGACTGCACTGTGGCAAGCCAACATTTGGCAACTTGAACTTCCACTGTATCCAAACGTATTCTATGATTCAACTTAGGAAAAGAACTCGTGAATTTAATTCATGTTCATCCAAAATGCACCTCTCATAAAAAGTTTACTAGGTATAAACTCATAGATCAGCCACTTGCATCACTTTTCAGCGTATTTAGATGCACATAGATTATACTCATAGATAATAATCTATATTATAAAATTTATATTGGATCTAAATAAGGACATATTATGTTTCAGATTAATATAATTCTATTAGCTGCTTCACCTAGTTAAAATCATACTCCTATTATACATGGCAAAAGACTCTATGTCCTTCTCAAATCCCAACAACATGCTTTTTGTAACTAAAAAAAAAGAAAGGATAAATATGTCATTAAATAAGTAAAAAATAGAAAAGAAGATCATATAATTTATTTTCCAAATACCTCATCTGGATTTTTTATAATTGTTTATATAATCCACCTTTTTAATTTAGATTTTAATAATTCATAAGGGATCAAACATGTCCTAACAACGTGCCAAATGCAAACTTATGTCCCAGAGATTAATCGAATTCTCCTAACAATAGCTTGTGGAAGCTGATAAAATGCAGTCAGCTGAAAATGGATCGTTCTTTTAATCTTAGCTACACCAACTAAAATGCTGCCCTGACTTTTGATCCTACCTACACCACTGGTCGACTCTCTCCGTCGCACGATCACTCCATCAAAAAACAGGTTATTGTCTTCTACCTCGAGCTAATTTTCATGCTTTGCTCTCTCTCGTGCGGCTGTTTGCCACCGCCTCCCCCGGAGAAGGCTTTCTCGCTGCCAGATCTGCTGTCTAGAGCTGCTGCTTTATAAGGAAACTCGCTTCTTTGTTTGTGTCTCATGGCATCTGATCGGAGAAAAAAGTGGATATACATAGATATATTATCTCGACAGTAGATAATTATAGGTCGAAGAAAAAATAGTTCATTGTCACAATTGGCATGTGATGCCGGGGTGGATTTTTTTGTTCATCTGAGCAAGTTTTTGGTGCAACGCATGACACAAAAAATCGATCACGTTTTGGGAAAAATGACACAGCCTATAGGTCATCCGGTTGGGCCGATAAGGAAGGAGAGAAGGGTCAAGAAACAGGTAAGCCTGCTTTGAGCAGATTGCCCTCCGGCCCAGAAACAGTGATCCTCAAATCTAAATCATCACGGGCTTCGTAGTCCATATCTGCCTCTTCCCCCCATCTAGGCCATCGTAGGCAGCACTGCGAGTCCGCAACGCGAGTGCGCCGCCACCTCACTTCGCGACGGCCGACGACAGCGCGGGCACGGCGCCTTGAAACACATCCCAATTATCCTTGGCCGGCGAAGAACTCCTGTCTTCGGACGCCAACAGACCCGTCGCCGGCCGCGACGCCAACCACACCCGTTCGTTCGGCCTCGCTCGTCGGCACCCTGACAGAACGACCCCTGCGAGGCCCGCGGGAGGTTTGACTTACCCGATCGCTCCGGATCCACGGACACGGTGCGGAGCGCGTGGGTTCGTGCTGGTCGCATGGCAGGATTTGGAACGGAGCGTCTCCAAGCACGTGTCGGCCCGAGTCAACTCTCTGTTGTACTCCTCGGTACAAAAGTCCACCCACACGGTACGCAAAGCAGGAGTTCGTGAACCGCGAACGGAGCGCGCCATGTCCTTCACGTCTGACGTCGCTGGTTCCACGAAGCCGTTCGGCAGGTGTGCCCGAGACGAGACGAAAGCAACACCATCCGTCCGTCCGGAACCGCGAGTCGGATGACGCGCGCACGGGGCCCCGGTGGGTGAAAGCGTCTCCTATCCCGGGACCAACAGCGAAGGAAAGACGACCGAACAGACCAGCCACATCATCGCCACTCATCGACTGAATCACTCGCTGGACCTGGAAACTCCTCCACGACGCGCGCGGAGCGCCCCATCCATCCGCCACCGCGTCGCGCCCCCACCACACCGGTCCGAATCCTCAACAGTTTCAGCGCCGGCCAGCCGGCCGTCGACCGCGCCGCGCGATCCGTTAATGGCAGGGGCCTTTCTCTCAGCAGGCTGGCTGGCTACCTGACGCCGGCGGTCCAGAGGCAGCGCCGATCGATGGGCCTGACGACGACGACGATTGTGGCACGGCTGTGCCTGTGCGCTGAGGGCCAGGGTCTGCGGGCTTGCGGCGCCCCATGGCCGGCAGCTCTCAGTGGCGGTACGGCTCCTTTGGCAGACGACCGGCCGGGCGTCTCCCTAGTCACTGTGCTGCGTGGCGGGCACAGCGAACGCCTTTCGGAAGCCGTTCGTTCCTGTGCACGCGTACGTAAAGCTGCTGCTCGCGCTCGGGATCGGGGACGGGCAATGTTGCGAGCACATCGAACGGGTCTCGCTCGCCCGATCACGGCGCGCATATGTATCACGAGCTCGATCACCGGCCGGGGCGCGCGGAAAGGAAAGCGCGCACGAACCGGAGCGCACTGAGATCGATCGGTCGTCGCCGCGCGCGGTGCTGGCCATGCATGCTCCGCAACCACACGGTCATGGTCTGATCATTTGCAATTGGATGCATGATTGGGGAAGAGGGAGGCAAGGCGATCGGGGGGCCCGAGGGAGCGTGAGTGCGGTCAAAGGCTTTTGCGTCGTGGAGGATGGACGGACGGACCACGGACGGACGGACATGTACGTTCGCGTACGGTGCCAAGGAACGGGCCGGGAATGGGGACGCCATTAAGCCGTGTCGATCGTTCTCCTTCCATCTTGTGTCGTGTCGGGATACGCACGCGTACGTGTACACAACGGGATAAGGAGTCCTAATCCGCGTGTTAGTAGTGCAGAAGACAAGATCAACACCATTAATTAATAATATACGGTCGATCCGCAGCCACGCAGCACACGACGCTAAAACCCCTCGCCGGGCTTCCCGCCGACGTCGACGAAGTACGACGACAGCGGCGCCGTGGCAGCGGCGGCCGCGCTCGCGGTCTCCCCGTTGCCGCTCGGAGCGCCGTCGGCGCCGTGGTGGCACTGCTGCGCGTACTCGTCCACCTCCTCCTCCTTGGCCGACGGCGGCGGCACGGGCCCGGGCGCTGCCGGTGGCGGCTGAGGAGGGCCGGCGGGGACGACGGAGGGCAGCTTCGAGAGCAGCGCCTCCAGGCTGCTCATCGACGGCACGATGTGCATGGACGGCGCGGCGGCGGCCGGTCCGGCCGCCACGGCGCCGCCGAACGGGTCGTAGAGGTCCATCGGTCCCGAGTGCGGCGGCGGCACCAGGCCCGGCCACGCCGTGAGGTCCGGCGAGGGGAGGGGTCCCATGCCGCAGCCGCCCGGGAACGCCCCGGCCGTAGACGGGTGCGGCAGCAGCACCCCCGGGATGCTCTCCAGGTACCCGAACTTGCGGCGCAGCATCACGACGAAGCTCAGGTCCTCCGCCACCTGCACCGTCCCATCAAAAGCGCTTCTCATCAGCGTCTCGCCATGCAAGGAAACCCATTGGCCTGCGCACATGCTGCTGCGGCGCCTCGGGTCTCGGGAAGAAAAACGACCGGTGAGGAAGGACGGAGAGAGGCTGCGCACCTTTTTCATGGAGCCGAGCTGCACGACGCCCTCCCTGACAGCGATCAGCGCGATGGTCTGCAGAGCAAGCAAAGCAAAGAGCACGGGACCGGAAAAAGGAAAAAGGCCGCGGGTCAGGTCACGGCAGCGTCGTCACCCAGAGCTCTGGCGGCTAGCTACCTTCTCAGCCGCTGGCGCGCAGGGGCAGGCTAGCCGGCGCCTGAGCGGCCGGATTGCGATTTGTCAAGGCCTAAAAGTGTGTACCTGGATGCCGGACTGGAACTGCGCCTCCCACGTCCTCGGATGCTGCAAAAACACACACACCGGACAGGTGGGTTAACCACCACCACCTAGGGTTCATAAAACCGCTCAAAACCGTGGGTTTTTACGGTTTTCGATGAAATCGGTCTGGATCGGTTTTACAAACCGATCGATTTTTGTTTTAAAAATTTTAAAAATTAAAAAAATTCAGAATACCGAAAGCCGGTAAAACCGGTCGATAAACCGATAAAACGGGTCGGCTAACCCGTAAAACCCGTGGGTTTCAAATTTTGAAATCTGTTACTGTAGCAAACCGGTGAAACCGCTCGGCTGCACGATGAAACCGACCGGTTTACTGTAGCAAACCGTTCAAATTTTGAATTTTTATTTAAAACTGTTTTTGATCGGTTTTCGCGATTTTCATTAAACCGATCCCGACAAGTTTTTACCGGTTTAAACGAAATATTAAACCCTGCCACCACACAACGTGCAGGGATAGGGGTTACTGTTGCTCCATTTTTAGAGTAGTGGATGATTAGGTTAGTGTGGCTTACAGAGTCGGCAGGGTTGGTCCAGGAGTAGATGAGGTTAGTCTCCTGCTGCTGCTGCTCGGGGGGCTCCTTGAACACCCACTTGTGGCTGTGGTCTGCCGCCACTTTCCCTATCAACCTGCACCAGGAACAGCGAAAGAAGGCAAAGTCACCACCATAGCTGTTTACAGTAGTAACAGTCAGGCGGCCACATACCCTTCGCCGTAGTTGTAGATGTCGTGGGACATCTTGAAGAACAGCTCCGGCTGCAGGCCTACCTGCTGCTGCGTAGCTGCTGCCTCTTGCTGATGCGCAGCGGCGTCGCAGTTCCCAGCAGCGGCGTACGCAGCGGCGCCGCCCTCTTGGCCAGACGCGGCAGAGGTCGTGGCCGCGAAGTTGCAGAACCCGTCCTCCCATGCCAGGATCCTAGGTGAAACCGGAGAAACTGTTCAAGCGAACGCGAGAGGAAGATCGAGCACACATGTGTACTATGTGTACATTTACCAGTTCCTCCGGTTTCCTCTGGTCCTGTCATACGCCGAGCCAGGGAGATCCCATCTGGTCAAAGGATGAATCGAGCCGTCAGCGTAGAAACATGCGTTTTCGAATGCACGTTCGTAATCAGCAACAGCGGCCTGAGGAAATACTAGGAAGGAGGAGGAAGAGGAGCTATAGAGACGCACTTGGGAGGCGGGTAGTTCCGGGGGAGGATGCGCCAGAAGACGGCGTAGACCCACTGCGGCGGCGCGTCGACGCCGGTGCAGAGGCTCCGCAGCGTGTGCTGCAGCAGGTGCGTCACGGCCACCGGGCCCAGCTGCTCCTCCATCTCGCTCGCTCGCTCGCCAAGGCGGCGATCGAGGGAGCTGCTGGTGGTCGAGTTCGCTCACGCCGCTTCGTGATCGGCTGCCACGGCTGGCTGCCCGCGCGGCCGGTGCCGTGGCTAGCTGCTGATGCTGCTTTGCTTAGCTCGGTCGAGAGTGGAGAAGCTGAGCTCTAGAAGCTGGAGGGGAGAAGATCTTAGCCAAGAATCTTGCAGGAGTGGAGAAAGCAGCGAAGCACAAGCCCAAGCTGCTGCTGCTGCGGCTACTACTGCCTTCTCTTCTTGCTGACTCCTACCCGTGTTGTGCTCTATGTGTGATCTCTGTATGGCCGTGACTTGTGAGGCCAAGGCACCACCGAATGGGAAAGCCACACCTGCCCAAAATTTATAATGCCCCGTTGCCCTCTCTCTCTCTCTCTCTCTATAGCTGGACTCATGAGAGCCGGGCCAGTCCCGGTTGCGAATATTATACTACCGCTACTTTAGTGAGCAAACTAAGGCCCCCATTGGCGTGGCTGGGGGGTCTCGAGCTTACGGGAAAGATTCGACGTGGTTTGTTTGATTTGAATGAAAACAACTTATATAAATAATACTTTTATTGTATTTACAGTATATAAATAATAAGTATAAAACCGATTGAAATATGCTCTGTCAAACGGTCCTAATAATGCGTCTCGTCTCCCCTTCTCTCTCTCTACATGGTCCACACTTTCGCCCATCTCAATTTCGGTCCCTGGATGGCTTTGATCCCAACTGTCTCCTTCATGCCCGCACACAGACTCAAACGCACAGGACCGTTCTTGGCGTACGGACCGCATTATCTTCTTCCTCGAACGACAGTAAAACGCGGTGCAGGAATCGCAGCCGGAAATCGCCTTGCCTACGACATGTTACCACCACCAAGACGAGCAGCAGCATGCCAGCATCCTAGATTGCAACGAAGAGATGAGTGGATTTCGGTCGGCGAGATTCCGACCTACTTGTAGGATTCAGAGATCAGAGAGATTATTACGTGCAGGATAAGATGCCTTGATAAGTAGGAGTAGCTCGGTCCAAAAAGAGTGAAATGTCGTGAGATGTGAGAGAGAACTGAAGAAGAACGTTGTGGGGGAGAGCTAAGCTACCTGCATGATCGAGAGGCTCCTTTACGAGTTCTCCACGATCTTATCAAAGCAAGCTACGGTGCCAAACTGCTAATCACTGTCCATTGTATACTTCACTTTCGCGGCTCGATCCTACACTCCTACTACCGCTTTTAGATGTGTTCACTGCTGCTGCGGAAAGTTAAATTTATTGTTGATGCACTGTCGATAGCAACAGATGTAGCCATAAAATGCTGCAGGCAACATGCCCTTTGAATGTATATTCATTCAATTTTTTTCTGGGATCTTGTTATTTCTGACAAACAAAATCGGAGTACTACACAATTACTGCTATTTTCCAAAATTTTTACTAGGAGCACTACTTCTACTTATTGCCAGAAACTAGAGATGCTACTCCACTAGCAATCCTCCTGTATGAATACAGCAGGGCCAGTGTTCTCTGGGACGCGCAGCGCAGAGCCGGTGGCCGGGCTGGCACGCCCAGGAAATGTTTTGATGGCGCTCATTCCCTCTCTCAGTTCTCACATTCCCGGGCGCTGGCTGGTTGACTGACCACTGGCGTCGCTGCTCCACGCACAAAACCCGACAGTCCTGGCCCCGGCCGTGCAGCGTCGCAAAGATTCATTCACGAATGGAGACCTGTGTCTGTGTGTGCACCCCTCCCTCTGAGCTTCTGCTCAGCATACAGCACGCATGGACCATCCTCCTCCTCGGCTCCTCCTGCCCTGCCAACAACAATTATCAGTGTTCATTAAATCATTGCAGCTCCAGATTTCCATTAGATCCGCATTAACATTGCTTTGATACGCGATCAGCGCGGAATGACTCCAAATCAAGCGAGATCGAAGCGCAGGCCGGGAAGAATCGGTGTAGGATACCACTCTACTCTACTCTACTACTGCTACGAAGAATCGGCTCTGAAGTTCTGAGCTTTCGACGTCCTGCAAGGTCCGTGCGCCATGGATGTGTGGTACTACTACACGGGGGTGAAAACTGAAAACGACGAAGCAGGTCCCTCTCGCTTTCCCTCCCCCTCTACTGTCGTTTTCGCAGCAGGAGGCCAAAACCGCGAAAGATTTCGCCGTTTAAAATCTCGAATTCGTACGAATTCTGACGGAACTGGGAGGGCTTTCTTTTCTTTTCATGGCGACTGCCGGAGAGGATTCCATCCAAAGATGCCCGTCGTGGAAGAGACGTGCCACTCGCTCTGTACCGTGTCCTCTGAAGATTTCGTGATGACCAAAGGGGGACTGGGTTCAGAGATACTCCATGGGTACGCTGTCAAACAAACGAGGCAGCATTTTTTCTCACGTCTCTTTACAGTCCTGCCTAACGCTGCTGCTGAGCTGAGGGGATGAAAATTACCACTGGCTTTGGTCCTTTTTGAGATCTTAAAGTAGTACGATACGTCACACACTTTCACACACTCCAGTCTTGGCCTGCATCATCTTGATCTGGAATCTGGATCGATGCCATTGAACAGGACGAAAGTCCACCCATACAAAGAGCTGAGCTTATCACTCGTAACCCATATTCTACTGGCCCTGCCCATTACTACCAGAGATCCTCTTCACTCCCCAAAAACACGGCCAACTTTGGCCACGACAGGGACTTGCGCTACCACGTCCTAATAACTCATCCTTGCCTTGTTCCAACGTATGGCGCACGCATTGGATAATGAAGAGAGGGTGAGGAGAAAGATTCACTTCAGTTTCTTCAGGGCGAGCTGATCGTTGAAGTTTCACATGAGTGGCAGCAGGTGATGCACCTAATGAGGGATGGCTCTGCCGGTGAGCGACGCACTCTCGCTTTCCACGTGTCACGGATACGTGACAGAGGCCATCTATCCCTGTCCATGAGACTGGGAGATGGGGCTAGAGCTTGAAGTGGAAGTAAGGTTATTCCGGCCACTGGAGCACGGGTGGCTTGGGCTAAAAAAAGTGGTAGTAAAAAATAGTGAACCACGTCGATAATGCATCGAGATTCCATATTGTATTGTCCTAAACAAATTTTCAATTTTGGCTCAGTTGGATAACTTGAAAGACCCTGTTTATTTGTACTAATAAAATTGAGATGCGTTACTGTGCTTGAGTAGTACTCCTACCTCCCCCTCATTTAGTTAATCTATACCTTTGATTTGATGTACCGGATCTACTATTTTTAATATCTGGTCTATCGTTTTAATACATTTAAACAGTAATTTTTTATTTTTAATCATCAAATATAATCAAATAAATAATTGTAGTTAATTTCAAATATTATAACATCTCTCAATAAAATTGGGAACAAATCAGTGCAGAAAACTTTGCTGATTCCCATCAACTTATTCGTAGAGTCGTAGGAGTATTTCAGAGGAATCCTGTACGCTAGGACTGCCAGTTTGGGAGGACCTTGTAGCCGAAAACGTGCTGCAGACCTGCAGTGGTTTGGACCAGGGCTGCCACAAACTTTAGCCCCACATTACAACTGGATGGCTGCTGTTGGGTACGGCAGCAGCAGGCAAAATTAACTCCCGAACAAGAATAATGATTGTCCAAATATTCCTTTAGGCCTCCTTTACCGAAATTTTCAGGAATAGCATACGAATTCCATAAGCATCGGTTCAATTTGATAAAAAAAAATTACAAAGAATGGGAAAAACTCTCGTGTTTCAAAGGGTCCCTTTTTTCGGAACCCAAACTTTTTTATCTGTGTTTTTTGATTGAACAATGGCTGGGATGATAACTGTTAGTAATAGTCAATAGCACACGCTATTCCTCCACAGTAACATAACATGGGGAAGACAGAAAACGAAGGTGTTGGCTAGTCCATCAACATGTAGTAGAAAAAAATGGCCGCAATAATACAATAATGCTCTCGGTCACACTTTCCTGCAAGTACAGCATGCCAATTTTGACATGCTTGCGCCAGTGAGTTTTTATATCTTATTCAGGATTATCAATCAAATAACCACTTTTTATTCGTCGTGTCTTCACGAGCTTTATCCTTCTTGTCCTGGAAGTATGTGAAGACGGCATCTAAGAGGTTCTTTAAATTTGGTACTCCAGTTTATACGGCGAAAAAAAGAGATATTATAATGCTTAGAGCTAATCACAACCATCTATTTGATCAGATCTGACGGTTAAAAATAAAAAATTATCTAATCAAAATTACCAAAATGATGGACCCAGTATAAAAAATGTGGGTTCGGTATCAATTTTTTAAAATTAGTGGCTGAGATTAATTAAAAAGCTGAAGATACTTTCGGTACCTCTAACCACTGTAACATCTCTCCACCAAGAAATGCAATTATTGGGACAACAATTTTCCAGGAAGCAACTCGGCAGCTGTACTCGTATTGCTCCTGAATTCTGATTGCTTAGCACATCAGTTTTGTCGGCGTTTTAACCACCGGCACAGTAAATATACGATCGTGAGGGAGGTGTGCCTTCGGATTCGATGTAGCTTAGTCTAAGGAAGATTCAAGGAGATTTTTACCTGGTTCGGGCCACCTTAAGCGGTGTAATACCCTACGTCCAGGGGGCGGATTATCTCGATGATAATATTACAAAAGCGGGGTCCTTTTCTCGCGGGAGAATCCGGAATGCGGGCGAGTGGGGGTGCTTACTCGGAAGAATGCAAGGACCCTGGGCTCTAATGGAGCTCGTGGTTGTCTTTCGTGTGTTCGTGGCTGTTTTCGCTATTGCCTCGTGGTGATGTAGTGTTGCTCGTCTCTCTATCGCTCCCCGGGCCTCTTTTATATAGAAGGGGGCCCTGGGGTTACAAGTGGTAGGTCTTACACGATTCTGCCGTCTCGCCGACAGGTGGGCCCTTCCGTCGTTGTCGCCATCATTTCGCTTCGTCCAGGCGTGGTTGTGACCCGTCGCGTCGTGCGTAGCGGCGGGTACTGTGATGCTCGTCCGGCGCTACTGTGCCGGCTACAGTGCTGTTATGTCTTGTCTAGCAGCCGTCGCAGCTTTTTGCTGGAGTGTCGCCGTGGTGAATCCCGTCCCGTCCTGTCAGGACGGATGGCAGTTAGCCATCAGAGTAAATGTACCATAACGCGGTACCTACCCCCAGGGGTCGCTCCCCGGGGGTCGGCCTTCAGAGGCCGGGGTCTTCGCGTGCCCGCGCGGCTAAGGCGTGACCACCGTAGATCGCCGTCGGGGGCTCGAAACCCGTGGTCGTCCAACCCCTGACTCAGGGCCTCGTGCATTCGAGCACGATCTGTCAAGTACCCGGGGTACGTGATCCCGACAGTAGCCCCCGAGCCTGACGCCGTTTACGACCTCTAGTTGAGGCGGCGTCGGGCTGGTCGTTCACGAGGTTTGTTGTGCTCTTACGGGCGTAGCCTCCGAGCCCTCGAGCGATCCGAAGGGTCGGTCGCGGGCTGAAACGTTGCGTGGACCATCATTCGTTGACGGTTAATCCTACGGGGCGCATGAGCGCGCCCGTAGGGCGGAGCCCCCGAGCCCTCGAGCGATCCGGAGGGTCGGTCGTGGGCTGAGACGTTGCGTGGACCACTATTCGTCGATGGTTAATCGTATCGGGATCGTTTCGCTGGCTTAGCCCCTGAGCCTAGAGGCGATCCGAAGAGCCGGCTGAGCATCGTGCCGACGGTCGAGGTCGGACCGAGGTCGGTCTCGATTTTTGTATTCGGTAAGACGCCTGGGAAGGGCCGGTTTCGACGTGGTCCCTGTCCGTAGTCGGCGTCACACCTAGGCTGAGGCCATGATCAGCGTCCGATTGTTTGGATTGGCCCGATGGCCTCGGCTGTCGGTCAGCCGATCGTTAGGGGTTTCGTTCTGCGTGCACGCATCGTTCCGACCATCGAGGTCGGGCCGAGGTTGTTCTCGGTCTTTCGTTCGGTGAGACGCCTAGGTCGGACTGGTTCGATGCGGTTTCTGCCCATGATCAACGTCGCGCCTAGGCTTAGCCATGATTAGCGCCCGAACGTTCGGTTTGGCCCGGTGGCTCCGGCTGTCGGTCAGCCGATCGTGGGGGGCTTCGTTCGGTCGCCTCCCCTTAGTCGAATCCGCCGTTACGGTTACGGGGATCGGACGGCTTTCGTGCCTCCACGTGGAGGGCAATCGGACCGTTCAGGAATTTGAACCGCCGGCCGATTCAAGCGGTTGATTTGAACTCGATCAGACGGTGCCAAAGACACTGCAGTTCGCACGCCCGCATCACGTCGCCTGCCAGACGTGCTTTGGCAACCGTCTCGTCGGAGTAATTGTTACCGTCCTGTCCGCGGCGGAGGCGGCAAGGTGCGGCCCGGGCCCGCTCGTCAGCGGGTCGTGGGCGGACTGCTAGGGTGCGCTTCGGGACGCAACCCTACGATCGAGCAGTTACTCCCCGGCCGATCGTGGGAGGCGCAGTAATTGCTCGGGCCCTTTAAAAGGAGGGGTGCGGTAACATCGTGTTTTCACCCGGTTTCCTCGCTTTGTCTTAGGCCTTTTCGTCCGCGCGCGAGAGCTCGTTAGCTCTGCTTTCCGCCGTAGCGCCGTTAGATCCCGCGATCGCCGTAGCTTCCGTTCGTGCTTTCGTCTTCGTCGCGCTCGTCGCTACCTACAAAATGTCTGAGTGGGAGCCATCGTGTGTCGACGATGCTCTGCTCGAGAGGTGGAGCGTCGTTGGGATGGTTCCGCCGAAGGAGTCGGCGGGCTGGGTGGCTGGCTTCGGCCACGTCGTGCCTGCGCCGCCGTCGAAGAAGATCGTCAGCTTCTTGGCGTACCACGAGCACGGGCTGGGGCTGTCGGTCTTCAGCTTCTTTCGCGGGTCCTCAATCAGTACGGTGCCTGGCTTCACCAGCTGGCGCCAAACGGGATTCTCCACGCCGCCGTCTTCGTCACGCTCTGCGAAGCGTATTTGAGGATTCGGCCGAGCCTCTCGCTGTGGAGGTACTTCTTCCTCGCGAGTCTCCAGACGTCGAAGGAGACTGGGGTCGACCGTCGCATCGGCGGCGTCAGCATCATGCTCTGGACTCGGAAGTCCCAGGAGTACATCGAGATCGACCTGAAGACCTCGCTGAAGGGCTGGCGGAGGTCGTGGTTCTACATCGACAACGCCGTCTCCCTGCTCCCGGCCTTCGAAGACCTGGTGCCCCGAGCGACAGGGTCTTGGAAGTCGAAGTGCTCGGCGGCCGAGGTCGAGACGATCCGACCTCATCTGGAGGCGATTCGACGCCTTCGGGAGCAAGGACTGACCGAGACGACGGTCTTCGGCGTCGCCATGCGTCACCGAATCATGCCGCTACGCCGTCGAGTGCACAGCATCGGGGAATACGAGGGACCGGACGACGCGATCTGCGAAGTCCGTGGCCAACCTCTCTCCGACAAGGGAGTCCTGACCCGGACCTCGGCTGTCTTCAAAGACGCCGAGGGCGGCCTCAATCGGGGGCCGCGTCCCCTCGACAGGGACCATCGTCAGTTGGTAAGCGCAGCCTTTTTCGTTTCGATCGTAGTAGTTTGTCGTTGCGCGAGACTAATTTTGATGTCTTCCAGGGTCCGCCGGTGGCCGTGATCGCCACTAGGGCTGGGACCAGCTTCGCTGCGGTGCCGACTCAGCGGAGGGCCGAACTCAACTCCGTGACGGCGCCGAGGCCGAGGAGGACCGGCAGGAAGCGAAAGGCGAGGGCGGGCTTCCTGGACTACTTGTCCAGTGGCGCGGGAACCGCAGCCTCGCCTGCGAAGCCGACGGCAGGGTCGCCT
>BCLG01001362.1:39965-93794 GCA_001602295.1 Zoysia matrella | reverse complement strand
TGGGCGTGTCTTCAGCGAGACGACCGTGCCAAGCTGCCCGAGGTCGTCGGGACGTCGGGCTCCGCAGGTCCATGCGGCGATGTTGGGGTCGCCGTCGAGGCGCAAGGACCGGCTGCGCCGAACGTCACCTGGGAGGTCCCCGGGCGAGGGCCCCTCCCACTCGAAGGGGCGATCGATGGCTTCGGCTATCTGATCGACCGGGTGGGAGGTCCCCGAGTCCTCAACATGTGGTTGGTCGCCGGCCTCCGCCAACTATCAGGGGTCGCCGAGGAGGTCGGCGCCAACTACGACGAAGGTCACTTCGTCGAGTGCCGGGTAAGCTCGAGTCCGGTTCTCGGCTTCTGATTTTTGTGAATTTCGGGCTGATAATCTTCTGTAGGATAACTTATACGCGGTCCTGGGTCGGCCCCCACGTGTGTTCGCCGCCTAAGTCGAGGTTGACGCCCTCAATGAGGAGCTGGCGAAGGCGCGGGCCGAGTCGGGGGAGGCCGCAGCTGACTTGAAGTCGCAACTCCTTGCTTCGCGGGAGTCGGCTCGCGTTGCCCTCGAGGAGGCGAACAAAGCGCGAGCCGAGGTGGCGGCGTCCGAGGCTCGGGCCACTCGGACCGCGGCGGCCCTCAAGCAGGCCAACCGTACGGTCGTCGGTAAGTCGCCGTGGGTTCTTCTGACCCTTGGGGTCGAGTCCTGATTTGTTCTGTTGCAGGGCTTCGTCGCCAAGCAGCGGAGCACGAGACCGAGATGCGGCGCCTCGGGCTCCTCCATCAACACGCCGAGGGGGCCCGCTTGACCCTAGAGCAGATGCTGCGCATGGCGAAGGAGGAGCGCGACCATGCCTTCGAGCAGGTCGACCTCCTGAAGTCGGAGCGGGTGGTGCTCCAGTCCGAGGTTGAGCAGGCGGCGGCGGACCTCGGCCAGACGCGTGAAGAGGCCGCTAAGGTCCAGGAGGAGCTCTCGGCGGCCCAAGTCCGGAATGAGCGCATGCGGAAGAGCCTCGATCGGGCAGGGCAGGCCGCCGAGGCCGCCGCAAAGGAGCGGGACGGTAAGGGTCGGCTCCTTCCTATTTGCTGTGGCTTTCTTCGGTTCTCTGCTAATGTTTTGGAATGCAGGATTGACGGGCGAGGTTCAGACCCTGAGGTCGGCAGGTCTGAGCCTTATTGGGAAGTTGTACTCCGGAGTGGCAGACTCCGTTCCGGCGGGGGTCATCGCGCATGCTCTGCAGCAGCTTCTGGGGGTTGTCTCCGACGTCGTGATGAGGACGCTGGAGAACGGGTCCTCGACAGTCTTGGCTCTGGTCCGCTCCCATTATCCGGACGCGGACCTCGGCAGGGTTGTCGAGGGCTTTGCGTCGGGCTACTCGGACGAGCAGCTAGACGCGATCTCGGTGGAGACGCAGGAGCCGAGGGCGAAGGCCGTCGCCGACTTCAAGACGGAGGACTTTCTGCCCGAGCGATTCGGCCCGTTTCTCTATGTATATGTTCAAATATGTAAAGTGTCATTGTATTAATAAAGAATATCGTTCAAACAATATTGTTCGAGAAACTTTTACGAGTTTGAATGTGAATTTCCGACCCTCCTTTGCGTGCTGCGCCTATTTTTCGCGCCCTCTTCGGCGTCAATCAAACGAATGGGCCGAGTATAACTCGTAGGGTCGGATCCCGATACAGCCGTAGAGCGTCATCAGCTCCCGATTCGTAGATAGTTTAGCCACGGGAAGGCTTCGAACGAAAAACGCGCGCGAAGTTTGTCGTTTGAGGGTCACCCGCGAGCTTGGCGCGGGTCGGGGATCCGACCCCGAGGAAACGAAAAGACGTAACAAGTTAACGGGGAGCGGCACCTCGGCGCAAAAAATAGATAAACGACGAGCAAAAAATGAGGTCGGTCGTTTCGACACCGGCGAGGGTGGAGGTAAGTAGCCCTCGGGTGCGGAGGGTGGCCGGGACGGCCACGGCTCGCAACCCGAAACGAAAAAACGAGAGCAAAGTTACAAGAACTTAGCTATTTTTATTAAGTGTAGAACCGTCGGAGGTTCTCGATATTCCATGCGTTCGCGAGTTCCCGACCGTCCTCGGTTGCTAGTTTCTAAGCACCGGGCCTTAGGAGGTGCTTGATTACAAAGGGTCCCTCTCAAGTGGGTGACAACTTGTGCTGGTCGGCTTTCGTTTGCACCCTTCTCAGCACAAGGTCTCCGACGTTGAGCGCCCGATCTCTGACGCGCCGAGCGTGCAGTCACCGTAGACTCTGTTGGTATTCGGCGGAGCGCAGGAGAGCGACCTCGCGCGCCTCTTGCAGCTGGTCGAGGCCGTCCTGCAACGCGACCTGCGATCTTTGCTCGTCATAGCCTCGGACTCGCGGAGAGTCGTAGTCGAGGTTGGTCGGCAGCATCGCTTCTGCTCCGAATGTCATGAAGAACGGCATGAACCCGGTGGTTCTGTTGGGGGTCGTTCGCAGACCCCAGAGGACCGACGGGAGTTCGCTCATCCATCGTCCATCTGCCTTCCTGACGGAGTCGTAAATCCGTGGCTTCAGGCCTTGGAGTATCATCCTATTGGCCCGTTCGACCTGTCCATTCGTCCTTGGGTGCGCCACGGAGGCGAAGTCCAGGCGAATGTGATACTCGTCACAGAATTCCCAGAATTGCCGACCGGTGAACTGCGCGCCGTTGTCGGTGATTATGGTGTTCGGGACCCCAAACCGACATATGATGTTGCAGATGAACCCGACCGCCCGAGTTGAAGTGATGTTGGGCACCGGCTCGGCCTCAATCCACTTGGTAAACTTATTGACGGCGACGAAGAGATGGGTGAAACCGCCGGGCGCTCTCTTAAATGGGCCGAAGATGTCGAGTCCCCAGACAGCGAAGGGCCAAGCGATCGGGATCGTCTGGAGCTCCTGTGCCGACAGGTGCGTCTGCCGGGCGTAGAACTGGCAGCCTTGACAAACTCGAACGAGCTTTTGGGTGTTGGCCACGGCCGTCGGCCAGTAGAAACCTTGTCGAAAGGCTTTGTCGATGAGGGTTCTGGGTCCCGCATGATGACCACAGATGTCTGAGTGGATGTCATCGAGCAGGTGCATGCCCTGCTCCAAAGGGATGCAGCGCTGCAGTATACCACTCGTGCTTCACTTGTAGAGCTCGCCGTCCAAAATGACGTATGCCTTGGCCTGTCGCATGACCTTCCTGGCTCCGTCAGGGTCGGTCGGGAGAGTGCCGTCTTGAATGTAAGCGAAGATATTGTGAGACCAGTCGGGGGCGAGCACCATGATCTCTGCCCTTAGTCCAAGGGTCGGCTCGCCGCTTGGTCCTTCGATGAGCGGCCCTTCTACGACCCTGATGGAGGGTTTGGTGAGGACTTCGAGAAAGACGCCGTCGGGGACCGGCTGACGCTCCGAGCCCATCTTGGCGAGGGCGTCGGCGGCTTTGTTGACCCGATGTAGAACGTGAAGGAGTTCGAGTCCATCAAACTTGTCTTCGAGCTCGCGAACCTCTTGACAGTAGGCTTTCATCTTCGGATCTCGGCAGCTAAAAGCCTTCATGACTTGACTGACGACCAGCTCAGAGTCGTCCTTGACGTAGAGGCGTTGAATGCCGAGGGTGGTGGCCATTCGTAGGCCGTGGAGGAGCGCCTCGTATTCGGCCGTGTTGTTGGAGGCGCGAAACTACAATTGCGAAGTACATGGTCCCAGCCCCCGTATCGGAGCTTGTCTCTCTTCGGGGAGATCAGGACGACCCCAGCCCCCGCGCCCTTGAGCATGCAGGATCTGCCGAAGTACATGGTCCAGTACTCGACGCTGCCGGAGGCCGGCGGTTCCTGAGCTTCGGTCCATTCAGCGACGAAGTCGGCTAGGGTCTGGGACTTGATGGCCTGCCAAGGGACAAAAGCGACGTCGAGCCCCAGGAGTTCCATGGCCCACATGGCGAGGCGCCCGACCGTGTCCTTGCCACCGACGATCTCCCCGAGTGGGAAGCTGGTGACGACGTGGACGGAATGGCTCGTGAAGTAGCGTCGCAGCTTGCGGCTCGTGATGAGGACGGCGTAGATCAGCTTCTCCACCTGGGTGTATCGAGTCTTGGCGTCGGCCAACACCTCGCTGACGAAGTAGACAGGCCGCTGAACAGTCAGAGCCCGACTCTCCTCGCTTCGCTCGACGAGGAGGACGGTGCTGATGACTTTCGAGGTCGCCGCGATATAGAGAAGGGTCTCTCCTGGGGTCGGAGACGTGAGGACCGACGGCGATGAAAGCAGGGCCTTGAGCCGATCGAAAGCCTCCTGGGCCTCGGTGGTCCAGGTGAACCGCTCCGCTTTTCGTAGCAGCTGGTAGAAGGGCATCGCTTTTTCGCCAAGTCTTAAGATAAAACGGCTAAGGGCCGCCAAGCATCCGGTCAGCTTCTGGACTCCTTTGACGTTGCTGATGGGCCTGAGGTTGAGGATCGCAGAGATCTTCTCGGGGTTTGCTTCGATCCCCCGCTCGGAGATGACGAAGCCGAGCAGTTTGCCAGAGGGGACTCTGAAAACGCATTTTTAGGGGTTCAGCTTGATCCGATAGCGTCGGAGGTTCGCGAACGTCTCCTCCAGGTCCTGGACGAGGTCGGAGGTCCGTCGAGTCTTGATGACGATGTCGTCAACGTAGACCTCCAAATTCCGACCCAGCTAGTC
The DNA here is from genome assembly GCA_001602295.1 of Zoysia matrella. Classification (NCBI taxonomy): domain Eukaryota; kingdom Viridiplantae; phylum Streptophyta; class Magnoliopsida; order Poales; family Poaceae; genus Zoysia; species Zoysia matrella. The sequence goes on along the minus strand of BCLG01001362.1, from coordinate 89,142 downwards.
GTGGAAGAACTTCTGCATATAGCGCTGGTACGTGGCCCCAGCGTTATTGAGCTCGAATGGCATAGTGATGTAGTAGAAGGACCCGAAGGGTGTGATGAAGGACGTGACCGACCGGTCAGACTCGCGCATAGAAATTTAGTGATACCCAGAGTATGCATCGAGGAAGCTCAGAGTTTCGCACCCGGCGGTCGAGTCCACCACTTGATCAATGCGCGAGAGAGGAAAGGAGTCCTTCGGGCAGGTCTTGTTGAGACTCGTGTAGTCAACGCATATCCTCTATTGCCCGGTCTTCTTTTTCACCATTACAGGGTTGGCTAACCACTCGGGGTGGTAGACCTCTTTAATAAACTTATCATCTAGGAGCTTTGTCAATTCTTCTCCGATGGCTCGGCGCTTCTCGTCGTCGAAACGCCGAGTCGCTGCTTGACGGGCCGAGAGCCCGCGATGATGTCGAGGGAGTGCTCGGCGACTTCTCTCGGGATGCCGGGCATGTCCGATAGTGCTCAGGCGAAGACGTCCCGATTCCGGATGAGGAAGTCGACGAGCGCGCTTTCCTATTCGCTGGAAAGCGCTGTCCCGACCCTGACCTCCTTGGAGGGGTCGGCGGGGTCGAGAGCCACCTCCTTGGAGTCGTCGGCGGGGTCGAAGGATATCAACGACGCGAGTTTGGAGTGGAGCGCTGGGTCCGACCCTTCTGCTTTGCGGATTGCGTCCAGCCGAGCCGGGCCCGATTTGGCGATGGTCAGCTCGAAGCTCTTCTGTTCACATGCCAGAGCGTGTTGGAAGCGTGACGAGACCGTGATGACGCCCTTCGGCCCGGGCATCTTCAACTTCAGGTAGACATAGTTAGCGATGGCCATGAACTTTGCGTAGCATGGCCGGCTCAGGATGGCGTGGTAGGCGTCGGTGAAGTCGACCACCTCGAAGGTGAGCGACTCGGTCCGAAAATTGCTCTGGTCGCCGAATGTGACTAGGAGCGTGATCTGACCGAGGGGCGTCACGTAGCCCTCGGGGATGACTTCGTGAAACGGAGCGTGGGTCGGACGGAGGTCGGCCTCCGTTAGCTTCATCGCTCGGAAGGCGTCGGCATAGAGAATGTTGAGGGCGCTCCCTCCGTCTATGAACACCTTTGACAGACTCACGGAGCCGACGATGGGGTCGAGCACCAACGGGAGGCGCCCGGGCTGCGAGACGTGGTCCGGGTGATCAGCCCAATCGAAGGTGATCAGGACCTCGGACCACCTGAGATAGCGGAAGACCGCTGGGTCGGCAGCGTTAACCTCGCACCAGGTCCTCTTCTGACGGTCGCGGGATTCGCAGTAGGCCGCGGGGCCGCCAAAGATCATGAGGCAGTCCTCTGGCTCGGGGAAGGCTGCGCTGACGTCTTCCTCGGCACCCTTAGTCTGAAGGTTGGTGTTGGCTGCCGAGGAGTCGGCCTGGAGTCCGCTCCTGAAGAACCTCCTTGCCAGGTGGCAATTTCGGAAGGTGTGCTCTACCGGCAAAGAATGGTTGGGGCAGGGCCGGTCGAGCATCTTGTCGAAGTGGCCGTCGTGGTTGGCCGGCTTCTTAGTCAAGGGTCGGGTTGGATGGACCGCGGCGGCCACGAAGTCGTCATCATGGCGCCGACCCTTACCCTTCTTGCGGCTCAAGCTGCCACCACCCCGCTCGTTGCGGCGGTCCGCGGACCGGTCGGAGGGTCGGTCCCTCTGACGGTCGATCTCCGATCTTTCGTCCTTTGCCCGACCTCGGTCGAAGTTGGCCTGCACGGCCTCTTCTCCAGTGGCGAAGGTTGTGGCGATGTCGAGGAGGTCCCGGGCCGTCCGAGGGTTTCTCCGGCCCAACTTGTGGACGAGCGCCTTGGACGCCGTTCGCAGGTGAAGGCGTTGATGACGTCGGCGTCGCTGATGTTGGGGAGCTCGTTGCGTTTTTGTGAAAAGCGCTGGATGTAGTCCCGGAGCGACTCGCCGGACCCCTGCTTACAATTCTTGAGGTTCCAAGAGTTACCTGGACGCGTGTAAGTTTCTTGAAAATTGCCGACGAAGATTCGGCGCAGATCGCTTCAGTCTTGGATGCAGCCCTCGAGGAGTTGTTCGAGCCATCCTCGGGCTGAGTCGGTGAGGAAGAGCGCCAAGTACTGGATGGCGAACAGGTCGTCCGCCCCTCCGGTCCTGCAGGCGAGGCGGTAATCCTCGAGCCAGTGGACGGGGTTCGTCTCCCCGTTGTAGCGGCCGATGGTGGTCGGGGCGCGAAATCTCTGCGGAAATTTCGCGTGCCGGATGAGTGATCCGAACGCTCTGGGTGCGACCCCATCAGGACTCGGGCTCCTAGAGTCGAGAGAGCCACGTCGGTAGTAGCGGTCGTGGGAGCGTCTCCGTCGGGACTCGGCGCGGAGCTCGCTCCTCGTCTGGTGTCTGACGTCGATGGTGCCGCGGGCGTCGTGGTTGGGGCCGAGTCGCGTGAGGACTGACCCTGCGTGGTGTCGAGGGTTCCGTTCCTCGACTTGGCTGTCGCCCGCCGAGCTCCGTCGATCCTGGGACCGGCGGTTGCTTTTCGTCTCCGACTGCTGGGGCTGGAGGGACGCTTCTGTTCGTTGAAGCGCGCTGCCGAGGTAGAAGCGTACGCGGTCGTAAACTTCCCTCAGTGTTGGGTCCTCGGGAGCAGCGGTCTCGTTGAGGATGCACGCTGCCGCCGTGAGGTTCTCGAGCGAGGTATCGAAGGTCGGCGGCCCCCCAGCTGCGAGCTGCTGGTAGGTGGACCGTCCCCGGGCTCGCGCCACGTCGCTGGACCCGGCTGTAGCCTTACCCCTAGGCTCGGGGCTGCCAGTGCGTCCTGGGGGCGGCCAGACTTGGCCGGCGGCGTCCACCGTGGGGCGCAGGGACAGGTTGGTACCCGGCGGCGTGCTGCTAGGAGTTGTCGGTTCCGCGCTCTTCGAGGCGTGGAGAGTGAAGCACTCTCTCGACGGGTCGTGCCCCAAGATGAGGTGGCTTCGGGGCCACCAATGAGGGCGCCTCTCGCACGGAGCCTGGAGGCGGAGCTCGCCGCCTTCGTTCGCGACGAAGTCTAGGCTTTCGAAGTGGAAAGACTGCTCAAAGGCGAAAGTGAGGAATTGCCACGACTGACCGTCTTTGGAGACAGCGACCGTGAAGTCCCCGAAGCGGAGGCGAGAGACCGAAATGTCCCCCACGACGAAGTATGGGGTCAACGAAAAGCCAAAACGAGAGCACACCAAAAAAGAGTGCCCCCTTCCTGGTGCGCCAACTGTCGGCATTCTGACCACCGGCATAGTAAATATACGATCGTAGGAGAGGTGTGCCTTCGGATTCGATGTGGCCTAGTCTAAAGAAGACTCAAAGAGATTTTTACCTGGTTCGGGCCACCTCGAGCGATGTAATACCTTACGTTCAGAGGGCAAATTATCTCGATGATAATATTACAAAGACGAGATCCTCTCCTCGCAGGAGGATCCGGAATGCGAGCGAGTGGGGTGGCTTGCTCGGAAAGATGCAAGGACTCTGGGCTCTAATGTAGCTCGTGGTTTTATCTTTCGTGTGTTTGTGGCTGTTTTCGCTATTGTCTCTTGATTGCCTCGTGGTGATGTAGTGTTGCTCGTCTCTCTATCGCTCTCCGGGCCTCTCTTTATATAGGAGGGGCCCTGGGGTTATAAGTGGTGGGTCTTATACGATCCTGTCGTCTTGTCTACAGGTGGGCTCTTTCGTCGTTGTCGCTATCATTTCGCTTCGTCCAGGCGTGGTCGTGACTCTTCGTGTCGTGCGCAGCGGCGGGTACTGTGATGCTCGTCCGGCGCTACTGTGCTGGCTACAGTGCTGTCATGTCTTGTCCAGCAGCCGTCGCAGCTTTCTGCTGGAGTGTCGCCGTGGTGAATCTCGTTCCGTCCCGTCAGGACGGATGGCAGTTAGCCATCAGAGTAAATGTACTATAACGCGGTACCTACCCGTAGGGTCGCTCCTCGAGGGTCGGCTTTCGGAGACCGGAGTCTTCGCGTGCTCGCGCGGCTACCGTCGTAGATTGCCGTTGGGGGGTCGGAACCCGTAGTCGTCTGACCCCTGACTCGAGGCCTCGTGCGTTTAAACACGATCTGTCAGGTACCTGGGGTACGTGATCTCGACAAATCTCATAGGACTCGCTTTCTTCTCCTACAGTACAGGGTCCATGCAGTTGAGTAGTAGGATGTACTACACACACATGATTGTTTTGTACGGAAAATCTATTGATATTTGAGTGACCGAGACGCTGAAATGATTAGTGGCTGGAGTTAGTGGCTGGAGTAAGCTAACATCGCGTGGAAACCGGCACCTTAATGATCTGTATCTGTACTACTAGCAGTAGTTTTCTAAGCTCCGTTTGAAAGGAAAAAATTTTATAAAAATTTCATAGTTTAATTTTACAGAAAAAATAGAAGAATTGAAAAGGGTGCCTAAAAACTTCAAAGCGTCCCAAACGCAGCAGGCAGTTGTAGTGGTACTTTTTTTTTTGTTTGGAGATAGTACGCTTCATGCTTCACATGTGAGCAATTTGGAATGAGCACCGGATCGAGAGGCTCGTGGACCTATCTGCTGCCCTCGCCGGTCAAAACGACCGGCAGCTGGATGATCGGACAGATAACTAGGCCCGCCGCGCCAGCGATCATGCGGCGCTCAGCTCGCCCGGGCCGGGCAGCCTCTCCCACCACTGCCACCACTTACAGGCTCCAGCAGCAGATCGTCCACCCGTCCCGTCGCCAGCCGCAAGGGAGTAAAAAATCCCCAGGACGATCACGTGACACCAGCTAGTGCCGTCGTGTTGCCTTTTCCCTGCCGCTTTCCGCTGCGGCGGCAGGAGGCGGCACCGGCGCACCCCATGCAACGCAAAGCCTCCCCTTCAGATCGGCGGCGGGCACGGCATGGACGCGCTCCACTCCTTCGCTTCGCGCCCATGCCGCTAGCTGTTGACGAAGCCCGGCGGCGGCGGCACCCTCCGCGTCGCTTCCGGCAAGTTTCTTCTTTCGAACAACGCTTCCGGCAAATTTCACGCGGGAATTAAAACAACCAGTGCACGAGTGACCTACTACTCCCGGTAAGGCCGGCCGGCAGCTCGACGGACTGTGTATCCGTGGCGTCAGATCGTCGCTTCTCCTTCGTCCTGCCGAGACCATTGGATCAGTAACCAGTAGTAGTCAGTTAACGCTCTCGGGTCGGTCACACAGCAACGGTCATCAACCTTTTGTCCAAGGCAGGTTAATTTCGACACCGCGATCAGCGCGCACAGCGTCTGGAAAGCACACAGGTCTACTACTACTACCGTCCACCAACAGGTCCGAGGAACAAGGCCGGCGTACGACCGTCGTCGTCAGGACGCTCGGGACCGACGTACGGGAGCAGTGGTCTAGTTCGAGGCCACGGAAAGAGACGAGCCGGAGCCTGCCACGGGCACGGAAAGGGGTCGGGCCGGCGTCGACCCCCGCCGTCGCCGTCGTAATCTTCCCGACGCTGCGACTGCGAGCCCGTGCACCATCGCCGTCGTAGTAACTAGTAATAGTTGTACTACTACTACTACTACTACACAGACCCCTCACTCACTCAACCACCACCCTCTGCGACTGCGACCCAGGCATCCGCTTTCTCCATTCAACTGGCGTTGGCAGCCCTGCGCGCTCGCAAATTCCCGCTCTGCTTTCCTGCCGCCTTTCCACAACCACTGCCTGATCAGTGATCACATTGCTCAGCGGCGCATGGCCCTCCGCCTGCCGCGGTGCGGCCACCACTGAGCAGTGGCTGTCAACAGATTCTCCTCTGGAATTTAATCGACCACTGTTACTTTCCCCCTTCCATTCTCACCTCTAGTGTCTCGCATTGAAGCAGCGGCATGGGTAGTGGCGATGGACACATGGAAGGAAGGAGAGCAAGTATCTGTGGGTATACTGCTGCACTTCGCTAGTACTGGTATGATACCTTCTGAATACCGGCACTGTGTATCAGTAACTTCGTGCTCTGGATGTGGACGACGAGACAACAGTACTGGAGTACTCTACCTCATGAGCAAGGAGACCTATGAGACGGCCGTATAGAAAGATATTTTGATTGGTTTAGTGATGAAGATGCTTATGTGTCAATAATGCTTCAGCTTCGACAGAAAAAGAACTTACTACAACCAAAGAGTAATTCAGTATGTACGAGCTATGAACTGTGATTCTGATGGCTGTATATCATCGAGAACAAGGCGAAGAAATCAAACATGCAGTTAAAAACACAGGTCACAGAGAACTAACCAGAGGACTGTATCGGAGTCTAGCGCAACGACAAGCCGCGATAACCATCGCCGTCAAGCTTTCATCGACACACAAACGCACGCACGTGCACCACGTACGTACGCATGCAGTGTGCAAGAACAGTCGGGCGAGTCGGCATCGAGACGCTTCCGGGTGTAGACGGACAGGCGATTGACAACAACAACCGCATGAGCGTCGACGAAGAGCAGCACGCACAACATTACAACAACAGCGGCCTATTTGCTGTTCTTAGAACAGCGTTACGGAGTACAATAGCTCCTGACGGTGGCATCTAATCTATAACAAACATAGGTCCCCAGCTCTCCTGTTATCCGATCATGGCGGCAAACAGAGCTCGCCGTTGTACCCTTGCTAGGGCATCGCTTCAGCCACAGAAGTGGCGTGAGTACCTTTGCTGATGAGACACAGTTATGCGAGCCCCATAATTATTGATCACTCATGATTAAAGAGAGATTTTTCTTTTTCCAGCTACAGGTTTGGTTTGGATCAATATCGACGCATGCACAATCAGCTCGGCATCGTACTTCGAGATTGGTAACGTTTCTAAAGTCGACGGTGCATGATTAACAGTGATCGATCGATGGAGGGTTCGTCCATCTCAATATCTATGGTAATTTCCAAAGTTCCGTTGCGGCCAATGCCTAAACAGAGAAAGAGACTGGGACATCAGGACATGCCATGCCATTGCAGCGCTCCCTGTAAAAATGATGGTCAGGGGACACAAGCGTCACCTCACCACTGCACACACCTGCTGATGCGTTCCTTTCCTCCTCCTCGTCTCCCTCCATCCCTCCCCGGCCGGTCGTCTTTACAGAGGGGAAGGCACACGGAAAGGCGAGGAATTATTGGGGCTGATTCCTTGTCACCATTGGGTCTCTCCGGACTCTACCTCCCTCCCTGTCTGTCTGAGAGCTCTGACTGATGGATTCCTCACCAAGCGGCAAAGATGCAGGCCGGCGTCAGTCCACGGGGTTTGGTTCGGTCGCAGAGGTAGGGAAGAAAGCGAGAGAGACAGGGAGATTGCTCCCTGGAAAATAACAGCCATCAAATCAATCAAGAAAGGTTGGTTGGACGACGATGAAAGCGGAGAGGGTTTGGTTTCAGGATTTCAGCGAGTGACCTCCTCGGGCAATTATTTGGAACAGCGTCAGCGTGTGAGTGGCCACACCTGGCTCAAGAATGCTTCGCTGCCGGATAGGTGGTGTGCACGCACAGTTTAGGAGGAGCTACATCCGCATGCAAGTTTTGGTGGAACCTAGGGCTAGCTAGCTAGAGACGTCTTTGGTTTGTGCGATGCACGGTTTCCTGTTGAAGAGCGGGAATCAAATCAAGACATCTCAATGTTGCAGCGCCAGCGAAACCTTGCCTCGAAGGTGCGAGTCGTGCGACTGGACCATGCCACCGTCGCCGGAGCGATGCGCCTGACACCGCCAGAAGCCCGGCCGCCGGCCGGCCGGAGATGGTCGGGGAACAGCGGCCACACACCCAGGCTGCTGCAGTAGATTTGACCAGCCACCAGTACACATGCCCGTCGCCATTTCTGCAGGCGATTTGACCAACACGTTCGCGAGCGGACAGCGCGTACGAACGAAGCGGAAAGGACCTCCCACAGGACGCGATGGTCAGAAAGCGGCCGCAGCAGCAGTACCGGTGCCCATGCATTACCGTTTGAGAGAAGCGTCGGTCTACGGGTGAGGCGTCACGTCGTGCCGGGAAGAGAGTGAGAGGACTCAGGAGAAGGCGGAGGCGGAGGCGGAGGCGGAGGCGTTGCAACTTGCAGGTGGTGTTCTTGGCGGAGGACGTCGCTGAGCGTCGGCAGGAGCAGCGGAACCCGCCGGCGGACGCGGCGGTTTCTTCTTCTGTTCCACTTCCATTGATCGAGAAAAAGCTGCTCCGCTTTCGATGTGCAACTGAACAACACGAATGATCGGAGCGGCATCCATGGCCGTGGGCCAATATTACGCGGCTTCATTCCAGGAAAGATTAACGGCCCACACAGCGGACCTACGAGGCTACGACGACAGCGTCATGGGCCGTGAGCCCATGGAATGCGCGTTCGCTCCCGAAAAGCGTGAGCTGAGTGGGCCGTTCACAACCGCGCGGGCTGGAACCCGGCCGAGGCAGCAGCTCCGCCGTCCGTCTAGTCTACTTCTTTGTTCTGGCGCCTTCCAAGGGGAGACTCGAAGCAAGCAACCATGGTAGAACTAGCGAAGAATGTCACTCAGGGCATTTTGACAACACACTACTGCCTACCTTCATCTGTGCCAGAAGACCTGAGGACCTAACTAAGGAGAGAAAGATCAGGCTGTTACGGTTAGGTGATGATCGTGCACCACTCCGAGCAGGGACTGGGACATACTTGATCGATACAGTTTCCATTCTATCAGAGGCCCCGCAGGAATTCCAGTGCCACTGATGTTCTGGATCTTGAACAAGGGAGGGCGCGTTCGGGAGTGCTGGCTGCGGCTGTTTACTGCTGCGCTGATTACTGTAGCAAGTAGCAGCTACAGTAAAATGCAGTTAGAAAGCGAACGCACCCGGAATGTAGTCCGGTTACACCGAATAAAATCTCCTAGGAAAGATTGGTTAGATTGGATAGATCATGGAGCTATAGGGAAACGATAGGATGATTAAAAATTAGTACTAAGTTTTGCTTGTCCTTTATCTTTGAAGTCGACATCAGAAAAAGAGAGCCATCCCGAGTAACGTTGCGTATTCCCATTTGCAGTGTTTGGTCTGACGATACTTTCACTTTAGGCGTGTGTGAGCATACTTTTCTCATTCTGTATCTATCATTTTACATAATTTTCTGCATCACAGTTTTTCCTCGCCAAAAAATCACTTGAAGCGCCTTTGCCACCAACATTTTTCTCAGCTTTGATGTGGCGTCTCGGTCCCGTCCATCCCGATTCCTTGGCCGCAATGGTTGCCACATCACAATTCGCTGCGAAAGGGAGACTGGCTTCGAGTTCACGGGACAGCGGATTTGCTTCGACCAACCCCTCGACACGTCCCTTTTCCTGAACTTTCTCTCGCGCTCCTCCATCCATCCGTCGACCTATCCCTTCGTTCGGAAGCGAATCCGCCATGCCCGTGGGCTACCTCCTTCCCGTGGCTTTCGTTCCAGTCGCGTCATCCCAATTTTCCTATGACCTAAGACAATTAGCACTAACTTTCAATGTAATGACCCTGGTTTTCTGCCTAATCCTAGGTCCGCTGTACCCCACTGTAAATACTGGAGAGGATCCAGATCCCGGCAGGCCATTGTCTGAACTCCGAAACAGAGGTAGCACCACACCAGAACAGCAAGATCAAAGGCGTGGCAGATGGCACTCTAGCAAGGAGCCGTGAGACCGGTCAGAGACTCTCAGACGAGGCAGATTATAGACAGAGGAAGCATGTGACCCATCCCATTTCTCTCTCTCCCCCTATCTCTCACCCCGACCTTCGCTTCATCACGAAGCCATAAGCCACACCCAACAGCAAAGAAACAAGAACAAACTCCTCCTCCTCACATCTCGTCCCCTGCATTCATCCGCCTGTTTGCCAGAAACCTCTCGGCTCGGCCGGCCATGGCGTCCAGCGCCTCCCGGTTCATCAAGTGCGTCACGGTGGGGGACGGCGCCGTGGGCAAGACCTGCATGCTCATCTGCTACACCAGCAACAAGTTCCCCACTGTAATGTTTCGTATCCTTCTTTTCCTGTTCGTTTCTTAGGAGTAGCGAAGACGTTGCCTTGGTGAGTTTCTTTGAATCTTTGCTATTCAAGGACTCCCCATTGCTGCTTCTTCGTACCATCTTCCATTATGTCTCCGCGTCGCGCTTATCAATTCGGTTTACTAGTACGGAAACAGGGAAGGATCCTTGGTAGTATCTTTGAAGTTTAAACAAAATTCCTGGATTTTTAAATTTCAAATAGCTTTTGTTGTGTTCTGCACTTCGCAGGATTACGTACCAACCGTCTTCGACAATTTCAGCGCAAACGTGGTGGTCGACGGCACCACGGTGAACTTGGGCCTGTGGGACACTGCAGGTATCTTCAGCCACCTCTGTTCGCAATGTAGCTGCAGAAGTTTGACATATTTTCTGTTTACAATTACAATTCGTTGCTGTTGGTGATCTCGAGTTTGTGGATGTCTGCAGGGCAGGAAGACTACAACAGACTGAGGCCACTGAGCTACCGAGGAGCCGACGTGTTCGTGCTCGCCTTCTCACTCGTCAGCCAAGCTAGCTACGAGAATGTTCTGAAGAAGGTGAAATTCCTATTGCAGCTTCGGTTGAAAGGGTTCAAAAATTTCAACTGCTATTTATACCTCTCCTATCACTTGTTCGGCCGGGTGAAGTAGATGCACCATCATTTTCAGTCTAGTAATGCCCATGTTCTCCTCCTTTCAGTGGCTACCGGAACTTCAGCATTATGCGCCCGGGGTGCCCATAGTGTTGGCTGGGACCAAACTGGGTGAGTTGTGTGACAACGAAAGCATGCTTCCTCTTAGCTGCATATTTGTGTGTACTAGTCGTATCAGATACTGGGATTGGTGGGGCGTGGGATGAACAGCCTGCCTTTAGTACCTTTGTACTCTCTCCGTTCTTTAATTGTTGTTGCAGTTGATTTTTAACTTTAACTTTAACTATTCGTTTATTAAAAAAATTTAATCAATGTTATATAATTTGTTATAATTTCATTTATCGTTAGATTTATTTAAATTATAACTTAAAATTTTACATATTTGAACTAATTTTTTAAATAAGAAAAATGGTCAAAGTTGATGTTAAAAATCAACAACGACATCAATTAAAGAACAGAGGGAGTAGGTGTTTAGGTATATCTATATTTGCTTTTTAGGATATTTTCAGCTTTTAGTTTGACCAGGTGTTGTGATTTTTTATCGGCTGATTTTAGTTTGTGCTTAAAATGCTTAGAAAAAAAAGTAGTACTACTATCAAAGAAGGGCATAATTAGACTTCAGGCAAGAGTTTTGTGGAAGCTGCACTAGTCTTTGTTCGCATTCCGTAGTAAAGATATTGAATACTAATTAAAGTGCTATATTGCGAATATTTCTACAATTCTAAAGAACTAGTAGCTAAATAGTACTACATTGATTCGATACCAATATTTGGGAATGAAAATAATTCCTTTGATCTACATCATTTTTTGTCATATATACCTAAGCTTCTTTATTTTTGTACCCCACAGCGATCATTGCTGGAAGTTCATTTTGCAAGTTTTCCTGTAGAATATGAAAGATACTACTACTTTCTCGAGTCCATGTTTGTATAATCTAGGATAAACACCTATCTTGTAATCTGAAGTTTCAATATGTTTAAATGTACAGGGTAAAAATTAATAGTATTTTTTATGTTGGTATCCTTTGTTGCGTCTTTTCAGGAATGTTATTACATCTCTCATTGTACTGCAAACGAGTTAATGTACACCAGTTACAAGCTAAAAGATTGATTTTTTTTGAGGATTTTAAACTTTTGGCAACCACAATATTGTACACAGATCTTCGTGAAGACAAGCAATATCTACTTGACCACCCTGGTGCGGTTCCTGTAACTACAGCACAGGTCTTAACCATTTCCTGCACCTACACTGATTTCCGAGGACCAAGGAAATATAGTTACTGAGTTTATCCATATTTCATCCTTGATTAAGGTAGAATTGCCTTTCAGAGTTTCAGTATCTCATTGTTCTGTGCTTTCCTTTGCAACTCACCCTGCAGGGGGAGGAACTTCGCAAGCACATTGGCGCTGCTTGTTACATTGAGTGCAGCTCAAAAACTCAGCAGGTTAATTCCTCATGTTCACTCCCCAATGATATTTGTACCTTCTTTTTTCGTGTATCTGAAGTATTTTTTTTAATCTTTTGGTGCTTTGCTGATGCATTTGTTAAGATTAAATTATTTTGCTATACTATGTAGAACGTGAAAGCTGTGTTTGACGCTGCAATCAAGGTGGTAATCAGGCCTCTGACAAAGCAGAGGGAAAGGAGGAAGAGGAAGAAAACACGGCAAGGATGTTCTATATTGTGAGTAGAACTTTAAGCAAAAATACCGATCCGCAACTTTAAGCTTATTTTGTAGAGTACACATTAGAGTAACATTTTTTTTTCTTGTAGCAGTTGCAGCCGCATCATGCCCACAAGGAGACTAGGGTGCTTCAAGTGATCAAATTCCTTACGTTGATGATGACCATCTAGGTCTGAACTCGATATCTCGGATAGTCCCTAAGTTTCAAAGTGCTTGATGCGCTTTCGCACTTTGTGCTCGTAATGTGTATATTTTCTGCACTGAAAATCTAACTAAAAATGCAATTATCCTTGGTCACCGAGAGGCTTAACGTAACGAGGAAGCCGATCACTATGCAAGGGCAGAAGCTGGTTTCAAGTATTTTAGAGCTCATTGAACCTGGAACTAGCATATGGGATGAGCCAACACGCTGCAATCTCTCTTAGTGGCGGCATCGTCACCGCGCTACCGGCGGCGGCGAGACCTCGGCGATCCTCTGCAGCAGCATGTCGTTCCACATGTCGACGGGCCCGGGCATGCACCAGTGCAGGCAGTCGCTGGCGTTCCTGACCCATCGCTTATCGTAGTGCCCGCCTGGGTGACCGTCCGCGCGCAGCATCATGGCCTTGGTCACGTCCAGCACCCCGAACCTCTTGCTCCCTGCTCCCATCTCCCTCTCCCTCGCCCTCGCCACCTCCTCGGTCTGCACCTTCCTCAACTCCCACCCGATGTGCTCCGAGCCGACCTCGCCTTCCTCCAGCGGCCGCGTCCTGTTGCAGTACCCGCCGTTGAACCATGACCCGTGCTCGAAGTGGTCCGGCGTGTAGGTCCGCAGGAACGCGACGAGGCCGCGCTTGCAGCCCCGGCACCGCGCGACGGCCTCGAGCGCCGCCCTGACCACGCGGCGGACGGCGTGGACGATGCCGAAGTCGGTGAGGTTGGCCTCGCGGCAGTTGACGCAGCCGACGCGCCGGCCGCCCTCCCAGAGGTAGTTCACGCGGAAGAACCAGTTGCCGCCGGAGAGCACGGCGTAGTCGAGCTCCTCCAGGTGGCTGGTCCAGTTCGCGTTGAGCCTGTCGAGGTGGATGTCGAAGGAGGCCGTCGGCTTGCCGTTCGCGTCGACCACCGGCACGGCGTGCGCGTAGAACTCCGTCCACATCACCATGAGCGTGAAGTCGTGCTCGGGGAAGTGCCACGTCCGGAACTTGTCGAACGCGTCAGCATACACGTTCACGGGCGTCTCAGCCTGCGTTGACATTTTTAACCATGTAAACTTGTTCGATACTGATTACTGAACGAAATGATAACCGACACGAGTCAAGAGGCACGTACAAAACAAAACTATTACTACGTCGTACGACTCGTACCTGCGACAAGAGGCAGAGCAGGGACTCCATCTGGTTGCGCGCCAGCGAGTCGCCGATGAAGGCCAGCCGCTTGCCGCGGACGACGCCGAGGAACCGTTCCGGCACGAACCGCGGCAGGTCGCAGCCGTCGGGCTGCCACCGCCAGAAGAGGTGGCCCGGGTCCTTGCCGTACTTCATGCAGTTCTTGAAGTCCGGCAGCGTCGGGCACGTCAAGTTCGTGTAGACCGGACCCTTCGGCTCCCTCACCCACTTCCCCATCGACATGTCGCATTTGTCGTCAACCTGTACTCCTTCCTCTGCGCCTGGAGCAGAAACCACCGGAGCCGGTGCTTCTGCCGACGGCAAGGAAATGCCGGCAGCGGTGCTCTGCTCCACCGCTCCCACGTTACGATTCTCTGCAGGGACGATCGGTCCGTCATCATCTTGCTCCTCTCCTGGCGCCAGACGACTCGCTTCAAGACCGGTTCCTAACGGCACCTGCAGTGCGATCGCTTCCCCAGATGTTGTCGCCGCCGTGCCGAAGCCGCGCGACGAGTGCACGACGGAGAGGACGAAGACGGCGGAGAGCACCAGCAGGAGCAGGAGCGAGGACTTGACGTTCCGCTGCACCGCGCCGACGTTCCACTCGCTGCTGCTGCTGCTGTGCAGCAGCGACCTGCCACTTGGACTCGCGGTGGCGCTGCCGGTGCTGCTCGAGGAAGGCGAGGTAGGAAGGAGTGGCGCCATGCCGGCCGGTCTGTTCGGAGTCAGAAACCAACGCAGCAACCCTACCGGCTTTTGAAGGAAGTGTGAGCGCTTGTTGGTACTGTACTTTGGCTACGTGGTCTTGATTGCTCAATTGGTGCAGCTTGCAAGAACAAATTTTGGTCGTTTCTGGTAAGCGGATCCTCAGTAGGTTAGTGTGGTAGTCGTGCTGGTAGTTCACCCAACTGAATACATGGTCAGCTTCTAGTTACTGCTGCCTTGTTGGTAACTGATTATCTATTAATGCTTTGCTGACGCCTTTTGACCTCTTGGAAACTTATGCGCCCATAATTCGTTCGATTTAAAATTGTCGTCGTTGAAACAGTAGTTTTAGTTTGATTAGACATCAATTTGAGCACATAAGCAGTGATACATGAAAAAGTTTTCCAGGGAAGAAGATGACAGTGGATGGTTGAGATCGGTTGGCCTGAGCACGGAAACGTGCGTTTTATGCTGACGAGGTGGCTTCCAGGTGGAAATGTCACGTCTAGTGTCAATCGGACATGTGGGCAAAGAGCTCACCTAACTGCAATTAGGTTTGCTGACGAAGTATAAATTTTACAAGCAGCATGATCATGGAGGCAAATATGTAGAAAACACACTAAATTTATTTTGGAGAGCAACATGAAAGGTGCTGCAAATTTTGAGAGGCTATAAATTTGAGGGAATTTTTCTGACACTGTCCTTAACCTTTGAGTCAGAGCAGAGCATGTTGCAAAGAGGCCGGCCCTGTTTGGATCCAAGCCACTAATTATTAGTTGACTAATTTTAGTTCCTTTTGAATCCAAACATGATGACTAATAGGTCGACTAATTTTTAGTCCCTCATCTGATTAATTGTTAATTCATTAATCACTTGGAACCTACTAATCGGGACTAATTAGGACTAATAAGATAAAAAGTTAAGAAGAAATGAAACTACCTCTTATCTTGTTTAATCAAAATCATTTTTGACTTATCTTTTACCGGCAGTTAGACATCGTTACAGAGTTATCCCATCGTTCTCCATGTTTAAAATATTTAAATAGTAACTAACAATTAGTTAGGGATACAAACAAGAACGGACTAATTATTAGTCAGAGGTAAGAGAGACATTTTCTTTTTGATCGAACTAACAGTTAGTTCTCAATCCAAACAGGTTAATAACCAACAATTAGTCGATTAAAAATTAGTCAACTAGCCTTAGAATCATAGATAGGTCAATATTGACACAATGTATGACACTCGGCCGGTTTTTATGATTTTTGTTGAAGCCGAATCCGGTTTGTTAGATAATCGGTTTTCACAATAAACCGATACTGTTACTATAGAAAAAAAATTAGCCAATTTCATCAGCTAGCTGGTATAGGTTTTTGCACCGTTGAAAATCAGTATTGGAGTGGTCTTTAAAACGACAGCTCGAATAGGCCCAAATTATATTCTTGCCTGTGCCAGCACTTCTCGGAGCGACACAGACTCTGATGACCTCGGTAGCGCCTCTCGTCAACGCTTTGATCCGCTTGTCATGACCAGCTCCCCACTACCCAGTTGGTACAGCGTCAGGACTTCGGCGCCGGCAGCGGACTGACGCGGCAATGCCGGTTCAGCGGGAGGCAGCTATCATCTGCGCCAGTATGTCATTGAACGTGTCGACCGGCCCCGGCGCGCACCAGTGCAGGCAGTCATTCGACACCGTCTCCGGCACCGGGCGGTTGTAGTACGAGTACGCGAAGAGGTAGGGGCCGGGATGCCCGTCCGGCCGCATGGCCGCCATCTTCGTCACGTCGAGCACCTCGAACCGCACCGTTCCTGACCTTGGCGCTCTCCTCACCGACTTCGCGGCCGCTGAGGCGACCTCTTCCACGACGACTCTCCTAAGCTCGGCGTCCGCGGGCTCCACCTCCGCCTCCCCTTCCTCGAACGGCTTCGACCTCGAGCACGCGTCGCGGTGGTTCCAGCTATACCTCGGATCGAAGTGCGAAGGCGCGATGGTGGCCACCACCACGAGCTTGTCGTCGCCGGTGGAACTGCCGCTGATGAACTCCAGCGTCCGCCGCATCACCTTGCGGAACGCGCCGAGGTACCCGACGTCCGTCGCGTTGGCGACGTTCGGGCGGTTGTTCACGCCGATGACCACGCCGTCCTCGTAGTACATGGCCGGGCGCGGGAACCAGTGCCCCGCCGAGATCAAGACGACGTCCGCGGCGCCGACGTCGAGCGTCCACGGCTCGGTGAGCGCGTCGAGAACCACCGCGTCGCCCTTCATGGCGTAGTCCTCGGAGTTACCCTCGGCGCGCGCGAGGAACGGTGACCAGTACGTGGACACGCTGACGCCGTGCGGAGCAGGGAAGACCCACCGCCAGAACTTGCGCCCCAGGCGCTCCTCATACCGGTGCGCCGTCTCCGGCCGCGCCGCCGTGGAGAGGAGGCAGACGAGGGATTCCGCCTGGTTGCGCGCCGTGGAGTCGCCCACGAACGCCAGGCTCTTGCCGCGCACCAGGCGGAGGAACGCCGCCGGGTCGAGCGCCGGGAGGTCGCACCCTGAAGCCGGCCGCCAGCGCCAGTGCAGGTACCCGTTGTCCGGCTTGCCGTTGATGACGCACTTCTCCGTACTCTTCATGTCGCAGTGCTCGCTGTCGTACCGCGGGCCGGTGACGTTGCCGTCCCACACCCACCTCCCGTCGCCGTAGTCGCATAGCAGCCGCTCTGCCCAACCAAAGCCATCGATATTAATCAAGAACGCAGTTGCAGATTAGCTTGTGGCATCAACCAAGCTGCATTGAGACGCGCACATATTAAGAGCGAGAAAATTACCTTGCGGAGGTGGGCGAGAAGGGTCGTTCTTGGTTGTTTGACGAGTTTGGAATTGCGCAAACAGGTCGGTGTAGGAGACGAAAGAAGATGGAGGGGCGTAGAGCACGAAGTAGATTATCGACAAGGTGAAGAGAGCGCACAAAGAAGAGACGAGAACCCTTCTGGGTTGGGAACCACGGCCGTGATGATCCGCTGCATCTTCTTCCGCGGTTCCCATGACCAGCCGAGAAGCTCACAGCTGATGGCAAACGAGGGAGGCGGATAGGTCTGATCTATGTATGCATCAAGGTAGTGAGCAAACGGAGATGGTAGCTCATGGAGATGATAGAATGAACTGCGTATCGTCTCAGCCGGCGGGAAATTCAAGAGTCAACGGGCAAGACTTTAATTCATGCAAGTCAGAAGTGGGGCGCATTTGCACTCATTCTCATTGTTTGCAAAAGTCAACCGTTTAGAAATTTGCGAAATGGGCCAGAGTCCTGCTAGTATCAAACTTCAAACTCTACTGCATAATGCATGGCGCATTTTTTGAAATATAAAATTATAAAAAAATCTTATTTACCTCCTTCAACTATCACCGACTATTCGCTTTTCTCTCTCAATTACAAAAACCAGGTACACACTCCCTCAACTTTTAAAACTATTCATTTTTTTTTCTCCAGTGGTTTAGATAGTGATTTTTGTTAACGTGACAGTGACATGGCGATTTTCGTTGATGTGACGGCTGGCATGTCTTTACTTTATTTTAAATTAAAAAATACACTTAATATGCTCAAAAAAATATGAAATTTTGCATAGTTATAAATCATTTCGCAAAGAACAACTTTTATTTTAGGCCTAATTTAAAATTTGGAACACATTTTATTTTAAAAATTTAGAAAGACAAATAAACATTTCAAAGTAAAAAATATCTATACCTTTTAATTTTTTTGATAAAATTTTACAAATTTTCATAAACTCGCATTCTTGTTTGAAAATATTTAGAAATACATGAATCAAACAAATATGAAACTTGAGCTCAAAAGAAACAAATAATTTAGCTCAAATTTGAAATTTGAATTCAAGTTAAAAAAAGTGAGCACTAAAAGTTTCCAAAGAAAATGTATATGAAATAAAATATAAAAGATATGGATGTAGAGAAATTTTGTGAAATTTTTTCAAAAGGTTAAAAGGTATAGATAAATTTTACTTCTAAATGGTTATTTTGATTTTTGGATTTTTCAAATAAAGAGTGTTTTGATTTTGAAATTGGGCCTAAAACAAAAGTTGTTTCTTCGAAATGATTTAAGTCTATGTAAAGTTTTATATTTTTTTTGAATATGTTAAGTATTTTTTTGCGAATTTTAAACAACGCGCGGACACGTCGGCTGCGCAACTGCCACGTCAGCGGCTGTGTCAGCGAAAATCACCCCCTCTGATTTGCACGCATCAACAAAAATCACCACGTCAACCGCCACATCATCGAAAACTATCATGTCAGCTGTCACGTCAGCAAAAATCACTGTCTAAACTATCCGAGGATAAATGAACAGTTTTGAAAGTTAAAAAAGTCTGAGTACTTGATTTTATACTCTTATAATGCATGACTATTAGGGGCTGGCTGGTCCAACCGGACCGGGCGGCGGTAGTCGGTTAGAATTGCTACCAAGGCGCTAGGGGTTCAGCTAGAGGTGGGGTTGGCCTTAGCATTCCATAATGGCTATAGATGGAAATCTTCTAGAGATAATGAACAAAGATTAATTTTAGATTAAAATAATTTATTTGAATTAGGAAAGTGAAAGGCATTATTGAGTCTTTTAGTAAGTTGATACCAGTGCCGAGCTATTAACGTGGCATTTGGTACACTTTTTTATTTTATAAAATGAAAATTCATTCCCAAAAAAAGCTGATGTGGCAATAAATTACAACATACTCCTATAACTCATGAATCCTACTTGAATCAATAAAACTCAATCGCACCATGAATCATTCTCTTATTGCCATGTCAGCTGTTTATAGAATTTAAGGAAGATTTGTTACTAAAAGTTGTTAGTAGCAATGCTCCATGTATAATTGTATGCGCCTGGTCATTATTTCAGCTGCAGGATGAAAATCCTGCCTAGCACTTTAACACCACCTCAATATCTGGGGACACATCACGAGAACCGTAGACTTGCTGTAGCGCATCATATGGGCACACTTGAAAAGCCCTAGCAAAATTTATGACTTCAACTAAGTATTTTCATAAAAATTGTATAGAAATTTAATAAAAAATAATTATTTCCTCTAATTCAAACGAGACCTTACTTGGAGAAAGTACCTGCTAGGTCAAACGATGTGAACCTAGAGTCAGTGGAGAATGTGCTTCTCTCACCTGAAAACAGTGACCAAACTAAATGCGGGTAGCACGATTTGAGAGATGCACGGAGATCTACGTTAACAG
This sequence comes from Zoysia matrella, assembly GCA_001602295.1. NCBI lineage: Eukaryota > Viridiplantae > Streptophyta > Magnoliopsida > Poales > Poaceae > Zoysia > Zoysia matrella. Next base: position 69,521 of record BCLG01001362.1, on the reverse strand, counting down.
AATACTCGTTTAGTTCTCAAATTGTTATTGCTGTTGATTTTTAATATATCAATTTTAATAATTTATTTTATTAAAAATTAATAAATATAATATATTTTTATTATTAAAATTATTTGAATCAAAATTTATAAATTTTTAAGATTTAAATTAATTTTTTAAATAAAATAAATGATTAAAATTGATGCTACAAGTTGAAAAAGGAGAAAATATGTTAAGCAAGATCGTCTGGCTAGGAGTAGCTTCATCGAAGAATCTCAACCCAGTCAGACGTCGATAATTTTTTAATCACAACCACTAATTTACTTTTCGCGTCAACTATTGGCAGTGAATCTCGAGCAAGTTGAACCGGGATACGTGCTTCTGTAGTGTTTCTATACTGTTGATCTTGATCACTTCTGTCGAGTGCTTCTCTAGTTCTCTCCAAGGAGTAGTAGTACAAAATAATACAAGTATTTGAAGAAAACAAAAGAAAAGTGCAACGGTAATCTGTAGCTGTACGATCGATATCTGACGGTCCAGATGGTGTCTCCAGCATCCACCCACGGCCAGTTCCGCATGGTAAAGCGTGCCACAGATCGAACCAACCGTCGACGCGTCTTGCACTCATCCATGCAACCTGTCAACCAAGCTCGATCGGCGCACACACGCGGTCTCAGCGTCTTCACCGCCTCTTCCTCAGCATCTGCTGGAGGATCTCGTTGAAGGTGTCCACCGGCCCGGGCAGGCAGAAGTGAAGGCAGTCGGCGGACATCCACTCCTGCACGCCGTTGGCGAACGGGTCGCGGTGCATGTACGGTCCGGGGTGCCCGTCCGGGCGCATGATGGCCAGCTTCGTGATGTCCAGCACGTCGACGCTCATCGTGGCTTCGCCGCCGCGCTCGCGGACCTTCCGCGCCGCGGCTTCCGCCTCCTCGTACATGATGGCGCGCAACTCCTCCTCGACGGGGCGCAGCTTCTTCTCGCCCTCCATGTACGGCTCCTTCCTTGGGCACGCCGTGGTGACGGTGCTGCCCTCGAAGTGCGCGGGCGAGAACGTGGCGAGCACCACGTTGCGCTGCCGGACGACGGCGCCGCCGGAGGAGGAGCTGCTGCTCATCATCAGCCGCTCGAACGCGTTCCGGTACGCGAGCCGCATCGGCAACGCGTAGCCGAGGAAGGTCGTGTTGCTAAGCTCCGGGTGCTGGTGCGCGCCGACCATCTCGGTGCCGTTGTAGTAGATGGCGCCGTTCAGCAGCCAGTGGCCGATGGAGAAGACCACGACGTCCATGGAGTCGGCGTCGGCCGCCCACCGGTCGTCCAGCGCCGCGAGGTCGACGTAGTTCATGGTCTGCGGCAGGCTGTCGTTGCTGGCCTTCCCCGTGGCCCGCGCGATGAACGGCGCCCAGTAGAAGGACACCGTCACGCCGTGCGTCGGGAACGACCACCGCCAGAAGTAGTACTTGAACGGGTTACGGTCCCGGTACACGACGCGCGGCGGGTACGCGGAGCTCAGCAGGCAGACGAGGGACTGCACCTGGTTCCGCGCCATCGAGTCACCGACGAACGCCACGTGCTTGCCGCGCATCTGCGCGAGGAACGCCCGCGGGTTGAACGCCGGCAGCCGGCACCCCGCCGCCGGCTGCCACCGCCAGTCGAGGTACCCCGTGTCCGGACGCCCGTTGCGGATGCAGTCGTGGCTCTCCTTCACGTTGCACTGCGTCCCGTTGTACCGCCGCCCGTACCCCGGCGCGTACACCCACCTCCCCTCCGAGTAGCTGCAGTTCTTCGGCCTGCAGATCACATCCAACCAAACACAAAATCAGACCAACCAAGATCCTGGTACAAGCAACCATGAAGATCTACAGCATTGACGTACTCGGAGGAGACGAAGGAGTAGGTGTCGTCGAGGTACTGGATCAGAGGCGAGAGCACCGATTCCTGGTCGCCGGTGGAGGACGGAGAGCAGCAGAGGATGTGGAGGAGGGCGAGGCCGAGGAAGCCGCAGCCGAGCCAAGCGCAGACGGGCTTGGGCACGAAGTAGCCTCCATGGCCGCCGCCTTTGGGACACATCGCCTTGTGCTTGTGAGGACGGTACGCTTCCATCTCGAACGAAGAAGCAGCTGCCGCCGGCGACGATTACCAGCGAGCAAAGGTTATGGGTTTGCTTGCTTAATTAAACGCCGATTACAATGGCGAGTTCGATGTAGTTGTATAGATATTGGGGGGGGGGGGGGGGGGGGTCGACCATGTTCCCACCGGTGATAGTAATCTAACCTTCTGGTTGCGTCTCTGGAACGTCCCATGCGTCGATCGGCTCGAATTAGTTTAATCTTCTCGCCGCGTCGGTGGGAGATTCTACGTTTGGCCTTGTTTTCATCCGTGTTTTGGTTTGGGTTGTACTATGGTCCTTCGGTGTCACCTCTCGCTTTCAGTGAAACCTACAATGGACAATTTTATTCAAATTCGATGAGGAGGAAAAAAATGTAATGGGTTTTACTGTGAGATGAGGTTTCAAATTAAATATAGTTGATTTAGTTCAAATTCGAGTTAAACGTTCAGTCATGGGTTAAATAGCAGTCAAACCATTACTCCTAGTAGGTACTATTAATTGGCTATACTTTTTTAAGACTTTTCTATCACTATTATAAATAAGAAAAAACTAGGCCATTTTTATGGCAACTACGAGGGTATATATACTACAGGTCAACCGGAGAATATATAGTGACCGATTTCGTGCCCACCACTACAAGCCTTATTTGCCCACCACTACAGGATTTATTTATCGAAGTGTATGCGTATTGTTTATTAAGAGATGATGAAAAAAGAAACAACATGACCCCAGCATAAAACAAATTGAAACAGCAACCCTACTACATGAGCACTACAACGCGTCCAAAACACAACTAAAACAAAGGGCTACAGGGAGATGTTGTTGCTCTTTGGTTCTAGCGAGTCTCTGTTAACCACTCGACCGCTATAAGGTTGATGTTGTTTAAGATCACGCTTCCAATTCTCTGTCATTTTCTTGAGTTGAAATTGCAGTAGGTAAAGATGGATAAGGCCATGTTAGTTTGGGATTATAATCTCTTGAATTATATAATCTATAGATTATAATATGTAGAGGTAAACAAACAAAACACTTTATTTTGCCAGCTTATTTAATCTCGAGCGTGAATTATTATAATTTGATAAGCTGCTCATTAGTAGCTTATTTTAAATTATAATCTGCAAAAAAACCTACTATCCATACCAAGTTTAAAACAATTATTTACCATTGTCATCCATCTCTAGATTATAATCTTAGATTATATAATGTGCATATTATAATTTAGATTATATAATCTACAGGGAACAAATAGACCTAAGACAATATTGATATTCAGAGAAGCGGTCCCTGGTGGCTTGGGATCTCTATGGCCTAACTTCATGTAGTTGACTACACGTTCGCTAACATGTGGACCATCTAGTGCATCAGGCCCACATGTTACTAAGCGGTTGAGCGGCAGGGGATCCCAATTGATACTCGTTAAGTGGCTGATGACTGAGTGCGCTTTACCTGGACCGAGAAACAGGCTGAATGGGCTCCTGTTGCACGCTGTGAGTGAGACGAGAGGCAACCATCGGTCGGTACACTTTGAAAAACAAAATCGACTTGTGACAGAGTGCAAGACTTGATCACGGCCCACGGCCTGCTTCATCTCGAATCGGGTGACGAACCGTTTGGCCCACGCACGCAAGAATAACAGGCCGACCAAACTTTTTTTCACAGCCGGAAGTAGAGGTGGGAGTGGGACTGTGGACCGCTGCAGGCGCGCGGTCAGCTCCAACATCCATTTGTGCAGCGCCACCATCTGAGCCGTTAATAATACGACCGCAGGCACCCACCGGCGGCTTTGCGCCGGTGGCGGTGCAGGAGCGCGGTCAGCTCCATCATCCATTTGTGCAGCGCCACCATCTGAGCCGTTAATAATACGACCGACCGCAGGCACCCACCGGCGGCGTGCGCGCCCACCGCCGCCGCTTCATAAATCAAAAGAGCACCGCCCGCGCCCGGACGCCACCAACTTGTGTCTCTCATCTCCCCAACGCTGCCTGCGCGTCTCTCTCACCCGCTCGTCCGTACGCGAGGACGCCGGCAAAGAGGCCGCGGGAACCGAGACCGAGGATCCACCATCCATGGGCAACTGCCAGGCGGCGGAGGTGGCGACGGTGGTCGTGCAGCATCCGGGCGGGCGCGTGCAGCGGCTCTACTGGGCCACCAGCGCCGCCGAGGTCATGCGCGCCAACCCGGGCCACTACGTCGCGCTCGTCACGCACCGCGCCGCCGCCGCCGCCGACGAGCACAGTAAGAAGCAGCAGGTCGAGCAGGCGGAGCAGCTGCGCGTGGCGCCGGCCCCGCGGGTGACGCGGGTGAAGCTGCTCAAGCCGCGGGACACGCTGATGCTCGGGCAGGTCTACCGCCTCATCACAGTCGCCGAGGTCACCAAGGCGATGCAGGCCAAGAAGGAGGGCAAAGCCAAGATGGCGCAGCTACAGCAGATTCCACAGTCCAAGCTGCACGTCGGAGGCCGGACCACCGGCTCCGGTGACGATTCACAGCTTGATGACGGCATTAATCAGGTATAGTGATTACCATCCATCTTTTCTACTGGTGTTCAATCTCTCCCCTGTCTCGTTGTCCATCCCAGCTCTTTTTTCGGCAGTAACATACTACTAACATCATTGCTATACTATTTTGATTAACTTGACTATAAATAAATTTTGATTGAGATATGTGGTAGTACGCACCAATGAATATGCGTTCTTCGGTCATGTGGATTTTTCAAGATTGCATACAAAAACATGTTCCAACAATAAAAATGATATGCTCACCTGCTCTGCTTGGTTCTGTATTTGAAGTTTGACTTAGTAATTTCTGGTTCACAAGACCACTAGAATCTCGCTTCCAGTCAAGCATTATGCTTTGTTTGATTTCACTGAGAAATAACGGCAGTGATGGTTTTCTTTTTTAAAAAAGTCATACTCCTAGTTAACTTTCTGATCCTGCAGTATATTTGGGCTATGTCGCTTACTTTTATTTCCACTGATTTTTTTTATATATTTACCTGCCCATCCTCCTAACTCCATACCTTTTAAAGTGGCACTAGTACCTATCCAACCAACCAATTTGATACTACTAAAGATATCATCATCATATAGCAATTGATGATGAAGATACAAGGAATCGACCGCATAATCTAATCAAAGCATGATATCATTGTTTATTTATGGTGCATAAATTATTCTAGATAACAACATAATAGAGTTCCGCTAAGGTAAACCATTTTTCCTTCTTTCACCTCTTAGAAGGGTGCAACTTCGAATCAATCTGAATCGTCAAATTTTTTTTTAAAAAAATAGTCCATGCAATCTCTGACTAAATTTCTTTCCATGAAATTTTTTTTCTCGATGATGGTGTTTATTTTTAAAATAGTCACTTATCTGATATACAACATATATAACTTTTCATAATTTATTGATTCCTTTTTAATTTAAATATTATAATAATTATTAATTACTTTAGTGATTTTACATCCTAAAAGGTAAAAAAATTATTTCCTTTTAAGATCGGTGTAAAAAAAGAGCTCATGTTCATTTAGATCTATCGTACAATTTGCCTCGTAATAATGCTGTGGTCACATCTTGCTTTTGTTACTCTCATGGAAAACTCTAGCGACGGTAGCTTACCGAATTTTGGGCTACTCCCTATCCCAATATAAAATACTAACTTAGACGGCCTACAAGTTTGACATTCTCCAGTTCAATCAGTTATTATAAAACTGAAGAATCAAGAACATGGCCGGCTTCATGAGAAGGCAGATAACGCATAACAATTATGTTTTTCGCTTTCGATTAACCGTTTAGTACTAGTATACTTGTTGGAAGTGAAGCTAATTAGGAATCCTCACCATCTGATTACTCTACCGCCGCCCATCCAATTCACAGGCCAGGGACAGCACCCGGAGCAACCCGTCGACGCATTCCGGGGCGAGGCACGGCCAGTGGCGCCCTTCTCTGCACAGCATCGCCGAAGCAACCAGCAGCTGATGCACGCATGCAACAGATCCGTAGCCGGTGAATGAATTGAATGAACCGTGTGTTCCTCTGCAGGAGTGGAGTTCATGTCCGATCCGACTCCGGCAGAGGAACAGAACGAAGTTGTGCTGCCGCGTACCACCGCGGTAATGGAATCGGTTTCTGGGTTTGGTGGCGAGATGACGCTTGTTCTGTTGGTGCTTATAGGTGCTAGTAGATCTCTAGCCAATGTAAAAAAGTCACAGGTCTGACTCGCATCATTATCAGTGAGTCGAAGATTGTGTCCGCACTGATCCGCTTGCATCGCGTCTCTCCTCTTGCAGACGAGGATCTTGTTGCATTCTACAGTACTAGTAGTATATCCGTTGTTCTTGGTGTGCCGGCCGAGCCGGCAATCATGGTCTCCGCCGGACCGCCGCGATGGTGCGGCAGGAGCTGGAATCCACAAGGCGCCTTTTTTTTTTTCCTTGTGTTGGAATGGAAGCGAATGGCTTTTTTCATATGCAGGTAGATAGTTCAGGGTTTTGAAAAACCGATGACAACCAATCGGTTTTCGATTAAATCGGTCCAATTTGATCTGGTTTTTGACTGAAAATCGAACTTAGTATTGTAACAAAATTAGCTAGCCGGTCAGTTTTTTTGTCAAAAGCGAAAACCTAGTTAGTGGCAAGAGAGGGAGGGGGGGGGGGGGGCTCCTTTTTCAGCAGAGGCCGCCGCAGGGCCGGCCGGCTAGTGCGCGTGCGACGCGCCGGGGTGCAGCGGGCGCGGCGCTTTTGAGACGTGACTTTGGCCGAAAGGTAAGCTTCGCTGGTTTCGGGAGGTTGGAAGGCAGCGGGGGCGTCACCGTGCGCAGAGGGGCGAGGTGATGAGAGCATTGGGAATGCTGGATCCTCATTGTGTTTCTGCGTTGGCGACTGGTCTCTCGTGTCTCAGAATGGACGATCGCTCGCAGTACCAGTGGGAAAGGAGGTAGTCGGCTCGCCGGGGGCAATGGCCAAAGCTGACGTGGCATATGCGAGTTTGATTGTAAATTTACAAAACCAGTTAAAACTGAACCTGATTTTATGGTTATCGTTATGAAATTAGTCTGACTCAGTTTCTTTGATTCACTAGTTTTAAAGAAAATAAAAATTTAAAATTTTAAAACTACAAACCATTAAAAAATAGAAAAATGAGCTGTTTATTGTAACATTACACGTAGATTTAGTATGAATTCTCATTTTAAATTTAAATAAGACATTCAAGTTGTTTTCACAGTTTTCAATCAAACCGCGACCTTTTGTACCTGGCGCAGCCTCTGGCTGGCTCGCGACTGCTAGACTGCAGCCGCTGCAGTGTCTTCTTCCCTCCTTTTCTGTTCAAGGGCGATGCACCTTCGCTGTCACCACACTAACCATCTTAAATTAAACTACCTTTACTAGCCAAAAGAACCGGTGCTTGGTACTGGTACGCCGTGGCTAAGCTGGATCTCAGAATGATCACAAAGCATCAGATACCAAATCAGCGCTGATCATGCATAATCAGCGAACACCTGGTAAAGGCAGCAGTACGAAACAGCACTAATCTGGTACTACCGTCGAAAAGGATGAGTATGCAGCAAGGCATCGCTCTGCCCGGTGAAATTTGGTGATCATTTCGCCCATGAGCTCTTGTATGGTCTAATTACGGTCAATACTCTCTCAAAACTACTACCTAATATTTTAGGGGTAACTTTAAGATTAAAGTATTAGTTGCTGAATTGTTTGAGAAAATTAAAGTATTCTATCAACCCGACGAACAAGCAGCGAATAAGTGTTCACCAGATTAATATCATAAGGGTTAATCAGGAAAACTAATGTAACTTTATGAAATAATAAAGTTACTATTCTTCCACTATAAATTTTTTGATATTACTCTTGGGCTCACAAAATAGTGATCAAAAGAAAAAAAAAAGAGAACGGATCAATGAAAAAAAACAGTATACTAGTAATGAATGAGCTTAAACCTGTTCAAAGTCTTGAGATCAGCGTGCACCAAGGCCGAAAGAAGCCCACCTTCCAAACGCAGGCTATTCTTTCCCGTTTCAGCCCATCTCAACTCTCGTCGCCCGACAGCCGCTCACGGCCCGACTACGCTTCGCCCCCCTTCCCTCCACGGCTACACGCCGCCGCTGCCCTAGCACCTCGCAGGCAGACACCGCGCCGCCTCCACGCCCCTCCGCCGCGCCACGCCACGCCGACCACCTGTCCTGTCTTTCCTTTCCAGCCTCGCCGCAGCGTCCTTCCGTTCCGTGCCCTTCTCGCCCTCCACATGACGAGGACCAACGGCGAGAGCACCGGCGGCGGTCAGCCGCAGGCGGCGGGGAAGCTCCCCCGGAAGCGGTTCTACCGCGCGCGGGCGCACAGCAACCCGCTCAGCGACTCGCACTTCCCGGTCCCGGTGGCGCCCGACGAGTTCGACCTCTCGCAGCACTACCCGCGGTACTTCCCGGCGGACAAAGGTGGCAGCGAGGCGGCGGCGGGGGCGCCACGGATCCGCTTTGCGGATGTAGGGTGCGGGTTCGGCGGGCTGCTCGTCGGGCTCTCGCCTCTCTTCCCCGACACGCTCATGATCGGCATGGAGCTCAGGGACAAGGTGATGATTTTTTTGCAGCCCCTGATTTGTTTCGATTAATGTAGCTGTGGAGTTGCGGTTGCAAACCTGAAGTCACTAGTACTACGAAGATAGACACTGCACTGGGTTTGGCTTACAGTACAATATTTTCAGAAACTCTACTGAAACTTTGAAAGTCTGGTATATGCTGTAATTTGGTACGAACCTTTTCTGCACCTGGTAACAGTTACTAGACCAATCATTGGCTTATTGCAATCGATTGAGACTCGTTTTAAAGGGATCACCTACACCTAGCCAACCATGCGTTTCATTGTTGGCACAAGGGCCTGATAATGCATTGTCGCCTAGGTGTTGTACCTGGGCTCCGCCTCAATGCTCACCTTAGAAAATTTTAATTTAACTGAACTTTTGATATAGATTAGTAAACACTCCAAACTTTTTTCTATCATTTTATTTCAGCTTTGCAGAGTCTGTGTACTTGAGTTTATGCTACCATGTTAAACTGGGATATCTACCGAGCAAATTATGTATTTTTTTTTTCTTCAGCAAACACTTTTACTCAAGTGGCCTGAACACCTAGCTCAGAGTTCAGCTGGCAATATCTGAGTTCATTGTTTTGCTTTTCATGTATCCTCAGGTAACTGAGTATGTCAAAGAGAGGATCTTGGCTTTGAGAGCATCAAACCCAGGACAGTACGACAACATATCTGTCGTGCGTACCAATTCGATGAAATACATCCCAAACTACTTCAGGAAGGCCCAGCTCACCAAGATGTTCTTCCTGTTCCCTGATCCTCATTTCAAGGAGAAGAACCATCGGAGGAGGGTTATTAGCATGCAGTTGCTCGATGAGTATGCTTATGTGATGGAAGTGGGAGGAATCATATATACCATTACTGATGTTGAGGAACTCGGAGAGTGGATGCGCTCATGCCTGGAGAAACACCCGCTATTTGAAGCTGTTCCAGATGAAGAGATAAAAGCTGACCCGGTGGTGAAGTTGTTGTCTAGTGCCACTGAAGAAGGCCAAAAGGTTGCCAGAAATGGAGGGCAAACATTCCAGGCTATCTTCAGGCGTGTCTCCTTACAAGAAGAATAGGCATTTGTTAGGAGGTTATTGGCTCTAGTGCACTTCTCTGTGCTGTGTTACATGCATTTGTGGCATGTCTAGTCATTTTTTGCAGAAGAGATTTTGATGTTGAAGATGTATTGAGTACTAGGTTTCAATTTTTCACATGTCCAAAATGTCCAGCTCTATATTGCAAGGCTATCATCAACCCTACATTTCTTGTGTAGTATGCTAGAAAGTTGATATTTATGTGCAAACTCGCCCTGGTTGCTTGGATTCAGGTACAGTTCTCGTGTATTATGCAATTCTGCACAGAAAGCTTAATTTTTTTATTAAGGTTCTCATTAGCCAGTAAAATTTGGGTATTTGTGTGCGTACAAAGATTCATTATAGCATGGATATATCGTGCAAATACAATCGGCCTCGTCTTTGTCCCAGCACTTATTTTGATACTAACATTGTGAAAGTGACGTAAATTTCCTTGTAATATAGCTAATTCAATTACAATCGGTGGTCAGAGTGACCTAATTATAGCGAGCTCACTTGACTGAGGTAATATTTTTTTGCCAATAACAGCTCTAGGATACACATAGCTGAAGGCCAACAGGTTGAATTTCAGGTATATCCTTTGGCACCAGAATAGCTGCAGAAGTGCAGATCACTCTATCAGGCTCCCAAAGTTACAGACAAGATCAGTTGCAGGACCAGAAAATGGTAATTTTGTTCTCTTGTGTGTTCTACATAGGTTACTTATAAATCTGGGTTAGAAGTTAGAACAATGGAATAGGATTCATAATGAAAGAACTAATGATTCTCTGAAGTTCTGAACAAATGGTAACACTCATCCACATGGCTGTTAATAATTGCTCTCCTTCCTCTAATATTTATGCCTGGACAAAGTCAAAAATCTCTATTTCCAGGAACAATTTTGACAAGCTTTGCAAGATCATATGATTTGAAATCCCTTCCGAAACATAAGCTTAGATCCAATGCAGTTCTTCCATCCTGTAGAGTTGCACAAAAAAAGTCAGATGATCTCAGGCATCAATTTTGATTTTTGGGTAACATAAAAGAATAGGTGTTCATCCATACAGCTTGTAGAACATGTATGGATTGAGAAATAGTTACATAGACACCAAGAAGTTCAAGGGGTCGTCTGACATCATATTTGAAGCAATATAAAAAGACATTAAATTGTAGGTAAAACTCAAGCAGCAGCAACAACAATAGGTAAAAGAAAACAATGCAGCATAGAGGCATACCCTGGTTCTTCTTGACCTATCTGCATCATTGACAAGCAAGATTTTTGTTATATCCCTGTTTCTACTTTGTATGGTTTTATGTAGCAGTGTCCATCCATCCTATATTTAGAGAAAATATTGTAAAAAGAAAATCACACGCCCTTGAAAACGGTCAAGATGAAATATACCCATTTAACTCACTATCAGCAACATTGACATCGACCTTGTACTTAATCAGCAACTTCACGGTTTGCAGTGCACCAGCTTGGACGGCATAATGTAATGGTGTGGCTCCATCCTGCAAATCAGCAGATTTAATTCAAGAGGCAACTTAAGGAAAGATCTTGGAATCAGAATTGAAAATTGTATTCTACTATCTGAGGGATCTGTTAATGTGACTACAGCTAACAATACTTCAAAAAGTTTTCTGAACTTCACTGTTGCAAAATATGAAACAAAAATTCACAAGAAGATTGTGCCAGCAAACCACTTACCCTATCTCTAACATGGGGATTTGCCCCTTTTCTCAGGAGATGGCTAATGACAGCCTCTTTTTTACCGATGACCACCTTATGAAGAGGGGTGAAACCATCCTGAACCAGAAACACTCCAAAAGTTGTCCCGTGTGAGGTTTATCAGCCATCAAAAAATAAAAAAGTCATCAGTATATAACCTACTTTATCAAGTAAATCAATGTCAACACCACTGTCCAGAAGCCTGTCCATGAGAGGAATATGCAGCGCCAACGCGTAGCTATGAAGCGGATGCCATTTTGGCTGCACCAGAGAATCCAAACTTCAGGGTTTAGAAGCAAATTCTAATAATTCAGAGAAGTAAAATCATCATCCCATGTATTCATTTCAAACTTGATATATTTCGATTACTCAATTGCAGTAAGAATTCAAGAAATTATCAACAAATATGGTTCCTAACGTGACGGCAGCGGGAGAAACTTAACTGATGATATTTTCTGACATCAGGGGTCTCGTTCTGATCCAAGATAGCCCTTTCTTCTGGAGTTAAGAGAGATTCGATTTCTAGGCAAACAGATTAGTCACAATAATTTCTATTAGAACTCTCAATGCAGCTAGTACATCTAGATGCTGGAAAATTAGAAACATAAACAACGCAACTTTTTAACACGCAATCAACTGCACATTCTAAACTGCATATACCCCCCCCCCCCCCCCCACTACGGCAGGAGAAAAAAACGAAATGAAAGAACACGGAGCTACGAGAATATCAAGAGAAGGGGGGCCAAAAAGGGAAAAAAATGGCCAGTTCAAATCATAGATACCTCTCCGGAGCTCCTGCTCGTGCTGCCGCGCCGCTTCGAGCCTGGAGAACGGCGAGCCACTCCTTCTCTCTACTGCTTCCTCATCATCGCCCTCGTAGTCGCTCCCGAACCCATCATCTGGCTCCTGCCAGAAGACGTCGTTGTCGGAAGAGATGGTGCGCGGGGAGCCCCTGAGGCCAGCACGCAGCCGTCGCGAAGTCGGGCGGTAGAGAGGCGGCGGAAGGTGGGCGGGGGCAGCGCGGAGGAGACGTGATAAAGAGGCGGCCGCGGTGGCGGGAGCGGTGGCCGCGCACAGGAGCATCGAGCCGCTCTTCTCCGGCGGGCTCCTCTTGCTCGTCTCCTACAGTTGTTCCTGCTACCAGGCGTGAGTCGAAACCCCGGTTTCGCACGGGATTAGATGCGAGAAATCATGACCTTCGGATTGGGACTCGACGGTTTGGATGATCAGATTAAACCCCACCTCGGCTGCAATGCAAGTGGAAGGCAAAGTCGCTGCGTTTATTTCGATGAGTAGAGAAACGAAAAGGATCTTTCAATACATTTTTCATCTATATTATCAAGCTAATCAATGATATATAGAGTTTAATTATACATGTCATTGATCTAATATGATGATATATATAAAAATATAATTAAAGTGATGATATAGATAAAATTATTCCTAAGACAGTCGTGAGGGCTGGTTTCATCTTATATTATCAAGCTAATCAATGATATATAGAGTTTAATTATACATGTCATTGATCTAATATGGTGATATATATAAAAATATAACTAAAGTGATGGCATAGATAAAATTATTCCGAAGACAGTCGTGGAAGCTGGTGTGTCATCACCGTTTGTCAATAAAATAATAGATTCAGTGAATAGATAGTGATGTATTAAATATTTATTAAAAATTTAACACCAGACAGTTAAACAAAGCTCTATCCAGAGTTCAACAATTAGAAGCTAAGAAAAATATTACTCCTACCTTCATTTGCCACATTCTAACTTGTCACTTTTTTAAAAAAGGGAAATGATGTCAAAGGATACTAAAAAATAATTGTAGACTATATGTTGCATTTAGGACTTCTTTGGAATGCAAAGATTTTACAGGGTTTGTTTTATTTTACAAAAAAATATAAGATTATAAAATCACGCATTCCAAAGTGCTCTTAGACTTTTAATATCCAGTAGAAAAAAGTAATTAAATAGACCATGATAAAGTAAAAATATTGGATGATTTCAGTTTTAAGTCAAACACTTTGGGGGAGACATATCACTCCATTCGCTTCTTGAATTATTGGATTTAAACGTTTTGCTGTATATTCACTACTTCACAGTGCATAATCATGCTTTCGATTTGGAATAAGATTGTTTTTTTTCTTTTTGAAGTCGGAATACGATTTTTTGTTTTGTGTCAATAACGTCAACTTTTGTTTTCTTTTATTTTCAGAATCATTGACAATAACACCCTTCAATTAAGAGAGATCCTATTGTAAAAAAAAAAAAATTCACGAGATATTCTCTTCGTTCTTTAATAAATGTTGCCGTTGATTTTTAAATTCAATTTTAACCATTCATTTTATTTAAATATTTTTTTAAATATGTAAAATTTTAATTTGTGATTTAAATAACGTTAATAATAAATCAAATTATATCAAATATATGAAATTTATTAATTTTTTTTAAATAAAACAAATAATTAAAATTGAATTTAAAAATCAACCATGACATCGAACGGAGGGAGTATGCGGTATCTGTAAAGATAAAGCAACGACACAGAAAATAAAAATTTAAGAGTCGCCGGAGGTTTTTTTAGACTGAATTGCCGGAGTTTTGGGAGAAAGCGTCACGGCCTGGTGTTGTGTAGAACCCGCCACCTCGCCGCCCCGCCCCGCCCCGCCCCGCCCGAGACGAATGAAAAAAAAAAAATGCTCGCCCGAACCCTCGCCGCCCGGGTACGCCTCGGGCCCCGCCTCGCGCCGTCGCTCCCGTGCCTTGCCCCCCGCGGCTACGCATCCCGTGCCGCTGACGCCGCGGCGGACGAAATCGCCATCGACGGGTCCGACCCGCCGCGCGCCGCCTCGTCTTCCTCCTCCGGTGCCGCGGTAGCGGCCACGGCGCCTACGGTGCTGCAGCCGCGCGTGCTCATCTACGACGGCGTCTGCCACCTCTGCCACCGCGGTGAGCACCAGCGCGACCTAGCTCATTGTGACTTCCCCACGAGGGGATCGTTTCCGTGGCGGCTAAACGGGGGACGATTCGCGTTTGATCGGACTTACTTGTACCCTGTGTTGATTGTTCATGCGGTGGAATTGACCGATGCGTTGCAATGCAGGGGTGAAGTGGCTCATCAGGGCGGACAAGCACGCCAAGATCAGGTTCTGCTGCGTCCAGTCCAAGGCTGCGGAGCCGTACCTGCGGCTGGTCGGCGTGGACCGGGAGGACGTGCTGCGACGAGTGCTCTTTGTTGAGGGGCCGGATGCCTACTACGAGGGCTCTACGGGTTAGTGCCCCCTGGTCTGATTCAGAGCTTGTTGTTTTTGGGTGCTTTTATGGCATGAACAAATCTGCAATGCGATGCGGGGTTAGTATGCTAACAGCAGCTATCAACTATTTAGTGTACACTGATTGGTTATCTATTCTATGTTTGAATTTCGATACTAGTGACTGATGATAGCACCACCTGAACTTATGCTAGGTAACTAGGTTTGCTGCTGACTAAGCCATGTTCAATTGTGGTGAGGTTTCTAGCTATTCTGGTGGTTCGCCATCTTTTCTGCAATTCTGTGGGTAGTTCATTGTGCTTCCTGTTGATGCTTATGATCTGGGCCAGTTCTTTAAAAGTAGCCTCGGGAAGGATAGCAACTTAAAGCCTTTTGCTCTTCAGTTATTCATATATGGTAGATCCATCTAATTTCTGTTAAATTTGCTGGTTGCAGTCAACTCAAATCATTCTGTTACTGGCTTTGTTTTTGGCAGCCATTCTAGTGCTCCTGTATTAAATTGAGCAAAATTTGAGAAACTGCAAATTTTGCACCAGATCGAGGTCCTGAACTATGTGCTAGGATCTTTGGAGTCATACTCACTTAGCCACAAAAAGGAATATGACATGTTCTGGTTTATGTACTTTTGATCTGTTTCATTTTTCTCATCAGTTGTTCATCTCAATAGTGGTATGTTGCATTCTCTACAATGCTGGTACTAACTTGCATATTTTGGCTGCAGCTGCACTGAAAGTTGCATCATACCTGCCTCTTCCCTACTCAGTCTTGAGCTCCTTGCTGATCGTCCCAACCCCATTGCGGGATGCAGTCTATGATTACATTGCAAAGAACCGCTACGATTGGTTTGGCAAAGATGATGAATGCATTGTCACCAAAGACAAGGAGATTCTTGAGCGCTTCATCGATCGGGAGGAAATGCTTGGTGGTGGTCCCAGCGATAGCTTTTTCTGATCGCATCTTTGGCTGTGGCATTGCTCACACGTAGCTGTAGGCAAGAGATATAAATAAGCTTCACACCCAACTAGGTGCTGTTGGTTAGTTTTCTTGATTTCTGAAATTTCTTCGGTATATCCATTGATGGTGCACCATAGACCGTACATCCCCTGCAGGGTTTGACAGGTGCATTCCCTTTGTATTGCAAAGGCTATGTTTGTTGGTACCAAAAGAAATCAAGGCTTTGCAATATCACACATAATATGTGCAAGGCTTGAAAGTTAAAAGTGTCTTGCTGTATGAAAATTTAAAGGGTATGCTCTTATAATTTTGCTGTTTCAGAAATATGCCCTTCAACTTTTGATAATCAGCACGGTGCTATTTATTATTCTATCGAAATTAAAAATATGCTCATATGTACGTATTTTAACATTATAGGCACACCAGCAGCAATTGTATTTTCGTATGCAAATTGGAAATATGCTCATATGTACGTACTGCAGGTGGGTTATAACATTGCAATACATATATATAGGTATATTTATAATTTTCATAGAATAATAATGACACCAAACCAATTACTAGAAATTGGAGAGTATATTTCTGAAACAATAAAATTGCAAAGGCGTGATTTCAATTAACACAAATTTAAACTATCTTACGAGTGACCTGGTATATCATATATGGCATTTCTTTGCGCTGCTGGTTTAAATGATTGAGCCATCGCTTTACCCTGTATAACATGTCACATGATATCCTGGTTTAGGTAGCTATATATCTATATTTAAGGATATGAAATGTACTCTTACTGTTTTTAAATTGTTGTCATTGTTGATTTTTTAATATATTTGATCATTTATCTTATTCAAAAAGTTAATATAAATATGTAAAATTATTAATTATGACTCAAATAGATTTAATGATAAAATAAATTATAATAAAATATATGATATTCATAATTTTTTTTGAATAAAATGAACAATCAAAGTTGATGTTAGAAATGGCAACATCAATTTTAAAAAGGAGAGTATATCTTACTATGGCCTGTTGAAATCCTCTGTAATACACGAGTATCCAGCTAATGATTTAACGTAACAAACACAACAAATGCGTAACACCCACAACAATCTCGGCTCAGAGGATATAAAGGAATGCATGAACAGAGACTGCTTGAATTCTTTAGCCTGGGAAAAAAGTATAGAACCATAGCCAAAAAGGTCCATCCTACTAGTCACAGCACAGGAGAGGAGCTATGAACAAATAGCTTTACAAGAGACATTCTACAGGAAAAAAAAAAGTTAAAGGTTACGCTCATGGGGTTCCAGCCAAGGGTATCCAAGCGTGTCGAACACATCCTTCTCGGTGTGACAGTTTACTATTGCATCTGACCTCCCCGCCTGTGAAATTTAACAACAAATGAAATGAAGCTTCTAAATGGGATTGTTCATTGGTGATGTTATGAGCATACATACATGTTTTCCACCACTGCCCTTTGTTGCAAGATACAATCCAGTGTCATCAAGTACATATCCTTTTGATTCTGCTAATAATCTTAATCTGTAGTATGCCATAAATATTGTGGTTAATCTCACGAAAAGGTCCTTTTTCAAGAGGGGTGGGGGTGAGGGTGCATGAGAATAAGAAAAGTTCAATTTTGGAGTTTATACCGTCGATTTAGTACATCATTTCCAGTCCATGCAAGCAGCCCGCATGCATATCTGTTCCTTGGGTAAACCTGTCAATACACAAGGAAATTCAGCTTCATGATCCAATAACTTGTATAATATTAATATGTTAGTCATCATGGATCCATCATCGCCATTTCAAGCAATAACTGGAAAAAAATAATATTTTGGTTAATAAATAGAGAATGTTCGTGACATGCCAGTTCATATATATAATTCACAATATTTCTGATTCTTTTCCAAAAGCATCAACATAATTGAGAATGTGCAGCGGTATCTGCATATACCTTCAAGTCGATACGGTGCCGTAGTTCACGCCCAGGATATGTGCAAAGCCCAAAATATGTGTCAACACCACTATCAGTTCCCTGTATTGGTTTCCAGACAATTAAAACCTCATCAAGTGTCACAGGAATCTCCACTCATAAGATGGTATTTAACAACTTACCGTGACACTGTGTATGCTAAAAATAAGATCTTCCCTCAAAAAGTTGATTTCCTTCAGCCGTTGAACAAACTTTGGTAAAAAACCAACATGACTGAAAAAAAATCTAAAGTTACTTAAAAAATTCCTATGCTTGGATTAAGAAACATCAGATAGTAGAAGTTGACTTGCAAAGTTTACCTTTCTCCATCAGGATGAGTTATAACAATATCCATATCACCACAAGAAGCTTTTCCACGTCTATACGATCCCCCACAAACAATTATTACCTCCAAGAAAGAAAAAGAATATGCACAGTAAAACATAAATTTGTACTTCAATAGTATGCAAAACTCAATTCTTTCATATAATTGACAAATGTAATACAAGACTGCAGTAGAACATTTGTGAGCGTTTAAATCCCTAAAGAAAGCTTGTTATCATGAAATTGAGCTTCAACTTTGGCATCAAACATTTTTTTGTGTGTAACTCACCCCAGGCAAGATATCCTTCCCAACATCTTGCAAAAGCTTCTCCATCTCACTAACCTAAATAAGAAGGGAACATGTATTATATGCAAGGTTCATATATGAAGCTAGTAATTTTACAGTTACACACCTCATGCCGGGGGATTCTTTGCTTGATATCATCAAAGAACTTCAATCCAATCCTCTGAGCATATGTTAGTGACTCATCTTTTTGCAGATCATCAAGAGTACGGTGCCCCTTTTCATATAATTTGAGTGCTGTTGCAGGTCCAATGCCCCAAACTTCACCGAATAAACTGATGGTCCGTACCTTAAAATTAAATTGTGTTGATTTCTACAGATGTGACTGGAACAGGTCCCAAAACTGTGAACTAGTTGGGCCATACCTTTTCATCATTCTCAAAGTGTTCCAGCTTGGACAGTTTTCCAGTGGTAACAATTTCATTGATCTGTATATAAGGATTGTTAGACTCGATTGCTATCATGGATACTGAAGGCTTAATTATGAATGCCAGGATAACAATGTTTCTTCAGATTACCCTAAAAATGTGTTTCTTCAAATTGTGCTAATGGGCATAACTATAGCAAATTTAGTCATATGTTGCACATCCAGTGGTATTTTGATACCATTTTGTCCAGTATTGAACATGTCTTCTATTAGGTTCAGAGTTCACCATATGGATTGCTATGTCCGATGTATCACTGAGAAAAACATGACATGATACTTTATGTACATTATAAGTGAAAAGGAGCACTTGCTACTAGCTGC
This sequence comes from Zoysia matrella, assembly GCA_001602295.1. Classification (NCBI taxonomy): domain Eukaryota; kingdom Viridiplantae; phylum Streptophyta; class Magnoliopsida; order Poales; family Poaceae; genus Zoysia; species Zoysia matrella. The sequence goes on along the minus strand of BCLG01001362.1, from coordinate 50,477 downwards.
CTCATTGATTTGTAGATGGTAAATCAGCAAATCATTTTTAGGAAGCAATTAACAGTATGAAATGACAGAATTAAACATACATACATGGTCTTTCAATGATTTCCCAATAGTAGGGAGGTCTTTGACTTGGTCACTACTTTCTATTTTGAATGGCAATTTCTCAATCACCAGTATGGCCTTGTAATAGCTGAATGATCTTCTGTCATCACCCAGCGCTTCAAGGGGGGCAAGAAAAATGATATATTAAAGAATTTGACAAATAAAAGGCAGATATTCATTTAGAGTGCATTACCCCGATAAATATCGACAAGTCTTCCAAAAATCTTTGTTATGTTCCTGTTCAAATCTGCAGGAGCATATATGCTGGGTCCTCCAGAGGAAGCTTCCTGGTCGTACAATTCATAAGTAGCATTTCAATAAACATCATAGTGAATACCAATGAAGATGACACATACTTTTATGTAACAGTTGAATCCTCTTTGCAATAGTGTACTTGTGTTGCAAAAATGATAAATAGGAGATGTAGCATTAGTTACTCAGTTTGTGAAACTAAGCTCCAAAATTATTATTATACATTTATTTGTCTGTTGTTCTCGATAGACCTTGTATTGAGTTGAGAAAAGTGAAGAAGGATGGGAAAGAAAACAAATAATTTAGGATAACAAATGGCAAACTGGTTTTATGGATCATACTTATACCTCAATGGTAAATGTACCATGAGAGCCCACAGTATCTCCGGAGCTGCTTTGGCTACCTGCATACTGGTTAGGCTTCTTTTCAACACCTGAACCTTCGTTCACATTTGCAGATGCATATGGATTCCCTGGATCAGCTAACTCTTTCGTCCTATCCTCTCCACTAGCTCTCTTTTGATTCCCCGGATCCTCTGATAACATCTTGCTCTTTTTTGCAGTCTGCAAAGGACCTGAATCTCTGGTGTCATCACTCATCTTCTTCGGCTTAAATTCCTCTTCGTAGTTGATGGTAAATTTGTGCTCTGGAAGCCTTTCCCCAGACTTGAGGCACTCCTCCAGCCATTCGAAGGACACCACACTCTGAGACCAAAGATCACTCGTCAATCGCAGTTTGGCGTAACTGGAGCAAAATCCATCAATGATGCGAAATCCAAACAGCTTGATAGGACTACTAGATTGCCAAATGCAGAGGTACCAGTTGGGCATTTGAAACAAATGCGGAATCATGGATGGTGGCGCACGCTTCACCTTCCGGTTAATATTGCAACAAGACATTTCTATGGTTTCTTCTATGTATCGGATGGGAGAGGGTGAACGGTAGTTACCCCGCGGAAGCGGTGGAGCCAAGCGGCGTCGAGCTCCCGGAGCAGCGCCTTGGCGTCAGTGGCCAGCACGTGGTTGACCGCCGGCGCGCCCTTGCCTATCTTCTCCTGGACGCTGCCCCCCATCTGCACCAGCCTCTGCTTCCACACCTGCGCCGACCCCCAAATGCCTAAGCACAATAGCACAGAACACCAAGTCGCGTCGCCGAGGAGGGCGGACAGGAGATGATTGGGGTCGAGCAGGACCTCAAGGCGGCGACTGTGCACGCCGTGGGGGATGAGGAAAGCGGAGACACCACGGAATATACCGTTGGGGTCCCGCTCCAGCGCCGCCCCCGCCCGCGCGGGCTTCCGCTTTGGCGCCATCGGAGATCCCTCCCGCCTTGTCCCACCGCCGATTCGTGCGGGGTTTTAGAGTGTTCTAGTGACGACTTGGTCATGTAACCAAAATTTCTATTCCACACTTATTGACATAACGAAGAAACGCCGACGTTTGCATCACCGCGAACATAAATTATTTTCATTAAATCATTTACTCCCTCCATCCACACTTTTAATTTTTGACACAATATTTGATCATTTATCTTATTCGATTTTTACAAATATAAAAATAAATTAGTAATATTTAAAATATCTTTTATAATAATACTAATTACAACAAAATAAATAATATTTTTTGTAAATTTTTAAATAAGATGAGAGTCAAACATAACATTTAAAAATCAAAGTGTCAAATAACTTAAATAGGAAGGTAGTACATCACCTGATGTATTACAAAAACGGTTGCACTAGCAAAGAATCAAACTACACTAGTTCTATTTGCAACCTCAACACCTCCGCACATGGGGAGGATAGGTTTATTGCTTGTACACAAATCAAATAAAATCATTGGGTCCAAAACACTCTTCAGTTTTAAAATAGTGACACTGTTGACTTTTGACATTAGCTTTAATTATTTATTTTATTCAAAAATTTATTAAATGTATAAAATTATTAGTCATGTTTTAAATATCATTAATGATAAAATAAATCATAACAAAATATATAATATTTATTATAATGTTTTGAATCAGATGAATATTTAAAGATGATGAGGGAGTAATAATTGATCCTGACCCTGTTCCCAAAAATAAGGCAAGTTTAACATAAAATGATTAATTATTTTTGTCCGACACAAACCACAGCCTGTTACTTCTTCTTTCTATCTTGTTAATTACTGGTCGTAGTTGCACTCCACCGGCATGTTGTTCTTGAACCTGGCCTGGTCGGAGCAGTAGTTGTAGCGCATGTACTTCCGCTTCACGCCGTCGTACGCCACCCGCTGCTCGGCGGTGATGTTCCGGTACTCACCGCCGTTCCACCAAAGGTTCGGCGAGTCGCACGTCGCGCCATTACCGCCTTCGCCGCCGGGGACGCAGGCGTCGACGTCGAATCCCCGGTACGCCGCGGTGAAGGGCGCCCTGGCCCAGTCCGCCCTGGTCCTGCCCCCGTCCGTCGCCCAGTCGGAGCCGTCCCAGACGCTCGCGCGGATCAGCATCGTCGGCTTCGCCGGGAACGCGTAACCCGGCACGCCGGCGCCCGTCAGGTTCCGCAGCACGCGGATCGGCGTCTCGTCCACGAACATCCTGACGGTTTTGTCAGTTAATTGGGACGGCGTCGTGCATCTAAAACTCACGCGAAGCTTAATCGATCGATCTGGTTCGAGCTGTAGGTTGCGTATACGTACACGAGCTGGTAGGGGTTCCAGAGGATCTTGTAGTCGTGGAAGTCGGCGGCCGGGTCGAACCACAGGTGCAGCCGCTGCTCCCGGTCGCCGCGGCCGTTGACGTAGACGTTGGTCTGGAGCGTGACGGGGTTCCCGTCCTTGTCGCCCAGGAACTCGAAGTCCACCTCGTCTTTCTCAAGGTCTTCAGGCTGCGAGATGAGCTGATCGAGCATGCAACCAAGGTCCAGATGAAGGGTCATGTACGTCGAACTCACGTAGTTTATACTTAAGCTTTATTTATGTGATCAGGAAATGAGAACGCTGCTGAGAAATTGCATGCTAAGCTCACGTACGTAGAAGGTCGTCACGACGCCGGCGGTGTACCCGGCGGGCAGCTTCATCCTCATGCGGAAGAAACCTGAGCCGTACATGGACTTCGAATGGAATCCGGCACCTGAGCACGTGCACGCGCGCGCATGATCAATCGATCGACAGGTTTATTCAGAAACTAGAAAGATCACAAGACTCTCGGCACGTACCAGAGCTCTGATCCATGGCGAGGTCAACCTCCGTACTCTTATGGACCAGGTGACGTCCGTCCGCACCCCACTGCGCCACGTAGTTCTCGTCGAACGCCGGCACCGCCGCCGTCGCTGCTCCCTTCGTCGGCTTCGTCAAGCTAGCTACCGCCGCGGCTAGGAGGAGGGCGAGGAGAAGCCATGGGCACGCCTTGGAAGCCATCGATCGTTCGCAAGCAGAGTGAGAGAGGTATATACGCTCCTAGTGGATCGGCTAGCACGGTCTTATAGAGCTAGACGAGGACCAGAGAGCACGCACGCTAGCTCTGGCAAGTGTGGCCGGCGACACGGAGCAGCGCGCCAACGTTGTGTCTACCTGCTGTCTGCCACTGCGTATCGCGATTGACTGCAGTTAACGTACTGCACTTGCATACAAGCTGTTCACGCCGGAAAAAAAAAATTGTGTGGCACCGCTTTTAACATTAATCACCTAACCACATGTTCTAATACTAAGCTCATATATTACCATATAAACTAAAACACCTGATGGCACGTAGCACCGGTACCACAATTTTATTCCACCACGCGTCGGCCGGTCGGCTGGGTGTCAACATGACGCCGTCATTCAATCTGTTTTCGGCATGGCTTAGCTTGATCGTCACAAACTAAACACTGGATTTGCCCTCTAGTACCCTTGCTGATATTACATGGGCATGTGTCTGGACTTTGGATTAGCGGTACACGCAAGGAACACTCAAGGCCAAATTTAACATGCTTGACTTTGAGGCTAGCTAACTAGTGTGATCGCCTTACTTGGCAGAGGAATTCTAGCTAATTCTCCAGAACTCGGAGCAGCGCCAATGATCCCTGCCACGAAAATAGCCTCTTGCCGTGTCTACGCTGCGTTCCCAGTTTCAACCAGACCGCACGTCGACCGCCCAAGGCAAAAACATGGCGAACGGTCGGCCACACGAAAATTTGTGTTGCCTGCTTTGGTTCGACCAAGATGCTGTGACGTCTCTCTTCCGTTGTCGAGGAAGATCCAAGTATCCAACTCAATGCATGAGAATGGCGTTACTTTGATGACCCAGACTGTGTGTTCCAATATTCTTTACTCCAGCAATTGATATGATCACTCATACAGATACTAAAGTCATGTTTTGCTTGATCCCACCGATCGATGGCAAAACCAGCTTACAACTCGTAGCTGCACTCCGGCGGCATGTGATCGTTGAACCTGGCGGAGTCCGTGCAGTAGTTGTAGTACATGTTCGACTTCTTGACGCCCTGGTAAGCCTCCCGCTGCGCGTCGGAGACGTTCCGGTTTTCGCCGCCGTTCCACCACAGGTCAGGCGAGTCGCAGGGTGCCGTGGCGCCGCCGCCGGCGGTGGCGCAGGCGTCGACGTCGAAGCCCTGGTACCCCGCGGTGAACGGCGCCTTGGACCAGTCCACCTTGGTCCGACCGCCGTCCGTCGCCCAGTCGGAGCCGTCCCAGATGCTCGCGCGGATCAGCATCGTCTGCTTCGCCGGGAACTCGTACCCCGGCACCGCGCCCGTCAGGTTCCTCAGCACGCGGATCGGCGTGTCGTCCACGAACATCCTGATCAGGATTTTGATTCGTTCATCCAAATGCATATTTTCGAAAGTAGTTTTGATTAACTGTTTGATGTGAAAACCCTGAGAAGCAAGATCATATTACACGAGCTGGTAGGGGTTCCAGAGGATCTTGTAGTCGTGGAAGGCGGCGGCGGGGTCGAACCACAGGTGCAGCCGCTGCTCGCGGTCGCCGTGGCCGTTGACGAAAACGTTGGTCTGGAGCGTGATCGGGTTACCGTCCTTGTCGCCCAGGAACTCGAAGTCCACCTCGTCGCGCTCACCGTTTTCCGGCTGAGAAATAAGCTACGTACATATCCCAGATGACGCATGCAAATATCTTGGTTAAGTTAGATGATTCGATTTCGATCAGAAACTTCATGGAATAGTTTGTCGAGCTCACGTAGAAGGTCGTCACGACGCCGGCCGTGTAGCCGGCGGGCAGCTTCATCCTCATGTGGAAGAATCCGGACCCGTACGTGGACTTGGACCGGAACCCGGCACCTGCACAACCACGATCATCACACGCACGCGCGACGAGGCGATCGATCGATCGACAAGGTTATTTACTTACAAGACACAAACAAAAACGAAACTAAACCAGCCACGCTATCCATGCACACGCACGTACGTACCGGAGCTCTGATCCATGGCGAGATCAACCTCCGTCCCGCGATCGACGAGGTGCCGGCCGTCCGCACCCCACTGCACCGCGTAGTTCTCGTCGAACGCCGCCGCCGCCGCTGGCGCTGCGGGCGTCGACCCAGCCGCGGCCACTGCCGCCGTAGTGACGACGGCGAGAAGAAGCCACGCGAACGCTTTGGAGGCCATCGCTCCAGCTACTACACCACAAGCATAAAGGTCGTGGGAGTCACTGCGAGTCTACCTCACCTAGCGCGCCGGCCGTTATATATATAGCCGCGACGGGAGGATAGACCGGCGACGACGAGGGTCTGGCCTTTGAGGTTTTCCTTGCGCGCACGCTTGAGCCGCCGCAGCGTATCGCGCCGGAACGCGCAAGTTGTGCTAGCTGCGTATCAACAAGCTAGGAGGCGTGCGTCGCGGTAGTGTGCACGTGATGCCGTCTTCGCTGCTGTTACGCGTATATGACCTTCGTTGCTTAGGCCTCCTTTATATTAATTTTTTTTTTATTTCTGTGTTTTTTCTGTAAAATTGAATTGATTTTTGTCAAATTTTTTTATAATTTTTATAAAAATTCTGCATTTCCAAGATCCCTTAGCCATCGTAAACACTGCAGCTCTTAATTAATCGGTCCTCGATCGTGCTAGGTCGACACATGCTTACACTGCATGGAGTCGCACGTATTAACTTTAGCTTCGTCCCACTTACGGTCATCTTCTTATGGATCCTACTCGCTATCGTCGTCTTGTTGCGAGTCAGGATTGATCTGGCATGCGTATCTTGGAGCACGCTCATTTTGGCCTAACGAGACAAGGCGGTACGGGCTGTTCCTTTCCCGTGCGGATCATCTGCTGTTCGAAGCCACGATTCGACGGCAGTGTTCATACCCCGTCGACCCTTTGTAGCATGCACCTTGCGTCTTGAGACGGTTTCAAAATGATTGGCGATCGATCGAGCTTGACTCGGAGACGTGACAGGTATCGATCGGCAGCACGCGCAGAGATTTTCAGAAACGGCGGCAGCTAGGGGAGCTTGCTGCCAGCGGACCGGTTCCCGCGTGCAAGAATGTTGGAGCAGTCAAGGCCACGCCGACGCCGTGATGTCAACCAACCAAACACGCTTCTGTGCTTGTGAGCTGCGGTTGCTCGACCACTGGCGATCGAAGGGATCAGTTCAGAGGTCCTTTATAAATAGTCGTGCTGACGATAAATGTAAATTACATATTAACTAAATTTCACGGCTAACAAGGAATATTGGCGATGAAAATGTTGTCAAGATCAACCTTTTCTTCTCCGACATTTTCTTCTCCGACATTGTGTCGGCTAATAAATATCATATATTTTGTTATAATTTTATTTATCATTAGAGTTATTTGAATCATAACTTAAAATTTTACATATTTAAAATAACTTTTTGAATAAAACAAATAATTAAAATTAAATTTAGAAGTCAACGACGATAATAATTAAAAAACAGAGAGAGTAAATCACTAAGAAAGTTGATATTTTTATGACCGGTAATGAATCACAAGTGTTTTAATAGCCACCAAGAAATTTGCAAAAAAAGAAAAAAAAATCCATGTGCCAAGTTCCTTGGAGATGTTTGTGAGATGGAACGATAATCAGAATTACCTGGTCAAGAACGAAAGGAGTCATTCCATTTCTACGAGTATGGCAGCTGCAAACGAACGAAAGGAAACCAGTGCGTTCTACATGGGTGAAACCCAAAAGCAATTCTACACATATACTATCACAATTTAAGAATAGAGAGCATCCTCAAGAGGCTATGAACAATCGTCCCATTTGTATGGATGTCATCAGAAGAGAACTGATTGGACTTGAAGGATGAAACAGCCATGAACATAACAAAATCCGGTGCATAATTCCATAATCATATACGTTAGGATTTGCAACCAGAAGAATATTGAAGGCAAAATAGAATACAGTAGATTTCGCAAGAACACGTCTGCAAAGGGGACCATAGACACCACAATGACATGCAGCATTCATCATAACATTTTCATCAATAATGAATGTTAAGTCAAAATTGATGACACCATCAAAATTGCATAATAGTTGAATACCTAACCTACGTAGCTAACTAGTCCACCAAAATTTTTTATACAAGTCTAAAGCATGCTCTACCCTAATTTACCTACTAAACCTACATGATGAAATAATGCCAAAAAGAGTTGATCCAGTATCTTATTGTCCCAAACACATCGCATTGCTTTCAATGTCGTTGTGTGGCCGCCACTGTGCAGAAAGAAGCCGGGCAACAGCTAAAAGTAAATGTCTATCTCCTTCCCACTCATCTCATATACGTGATCCCGTGCTTCACTCAGAGCAACCTGTATTGACTCAAATAAAACATGACTAACAATTTAAATATGCCATCACACATAATAATTGAGAGATGAAGCTAACCTGTCCAAATTTAGTAAAGAAGTTATTTGCAAGATTTAATGAAGTGACTGCAAGATCTTCATTAGCCTTAAGTGCTTGTGCCAATGCAAATGCTCCGTCATCCTGTCCAAGATATAAAGGATATGTTGAACATAAGGCACATACAAAAATGCCACTGCTAATAAAAATAAGAAAATCTATATCCAGCTCACTCTTATCTCGTTGAAACCCAGGTCAAGTGAAGTCAATGATTCATTGATTATCTTGAAACTTCGTGCCAAGCATATAGCACCCTTCATGAATAATTTAGTATCAGCAAACAAGGATTATGTACCAAAGTGTGTGTTATAACAAATACAAAACAAAGATAGGACATACATCATCTCCTAGACCATTTGCCCGCAAATCCAATGTTGACAATGTTGTGTTGTACTTTAGGCAATCAGCAATGAACTCTGCACCTGGCACACCTATCTGCATGATATGCAACTCAGCTGAAGAGGCAAATAAAAATAAGGTTAAAACTACTCATACAATTCTATTCACTTTTGGAGGATTACCTGGCACCAACCAAGCTTAAGAGTTTGGATCTTCCCATGAAACTTGAGTACATCACACAAAGCCTTCACTCCGTCCGGACCAATTGGGTTATAGCTCAAATCCAACTACAGAGCACATTCTGAATCAGTTTTCGAATTTACTTTGCAAAGTAGTCTGAATAGCAAGCTTACTGTTGTCAGCACTGCATTATCCTTCAAAGTTTCAGCTATCGCACAAACCCCTTTTGAGTGAATGTTATTACCACCCTGAAAATGTTAGATTACAGGGAATTCAGCATGTCTGTCAGGTCTCACGTGGGTTATGTCCCATATGGAAAACAGGGATAAGATGGACTCTCACTGTCTCACAAGAGGCTCATTGTCATAAAAAATCACTGATTCCAAAAAGAGACTTGGAAGATATATGAGACTCTGGTTTCTAATAGTTACAGTAAATGAAATGCTCACCAAGTCTATTGTAGATATTGTTTTGTTATTTTTCAGAGCATCCGCAACCTTTTCAGCTCCCTGCTCACACCAATTAACATATGTCAAAAATGAGTCAGAAATGAAACAGATAATGTATTGAACACATGGTCATACATTGAGAAATAATGAATATACTTATTATGCTTTAAATACGCTTCTGTAACTATTGAGTATTGACTTCTGCTTACAGGGAAACAATAAAAGAATAGCATTACCTCATCACTGATGTCATTCATGTAGAGACTGAACCAAAGTAACGACTTTGTCCTTTTGATGAACTCAGCAACAGGACGCAAACCTTCTGACCCAATATTGTTGTTGCCAATATCCACGACTGTGATCTTCCCTGTAACTCAGAAAGAATGCAGAGTTATGAATACAATAGTTAATCAAGATTAAGCTTATTGATAGTTTGTTGAACCAGAAATAGGAAAAAACACCTTTGTGAGCAGATAATGCTGACATCAACTCACGTACCCCCTCATTTCCAATCCCATTACCATGCAAGTGAATTTCCTATCAAAGGTTCCAGGCCAATCAACCATTCAATGGTTATTATATTATTATGCATTGATGAATTCAGGAACAACATAAAAAAGTAGAAAAATCAGTAGACAATAAACATGATAAATAAGAAAATGAGGGACAATGGTATGGTAGCATATTTGTGTGATAGGAGTCATAGAGATATCAGCATAGTGACCTAAAGTACAATAGGTTTTCTTTCGTAGGGCTAATTTTCGTAGCAACTGCTAGTATCAACTTTGCTGATTATTCAATCCATTTTTTAATATTACATGAGTTATTACATCCACATAGTCAAACTACGCAAATAACTGGAAGTGCATAAAGGTGTAGAGTAATACCCTCAAAGACTTGTTCCCCAAAATTCCTCGTGCTAGACTGGATGCACCAAGAGGACCACCATAATTACCACTACAATATAGTGAACAGAGTGCACAAATTAACCATATATGGAAGACTGCTCACTCTAATATGCACATTCGTATACATAATACGTAAGGCCACTGGGTTGTGAGTGACTAACTTGAGATACAAGCTCCGTATTGCATTATTCTCGAGAAGGGCTTCTGCAATACTAGTAAAACCCTGTTTCAAGGCAGAAAAAAAGGAAAATGCTCTCATAGACTTTCAAGGATATACATGGTAACTCTTTTCTCCCATTGATTATTCAAATGCATGTCTATTATTCAGTGAATGCTTATACATACACTATATTCAATTGCATTGTTGCTGAGCTGCAGAATACGTATTGTCTTATTCTTCTTCAGCATAATTGAAATTGCTTTAGCTCCCTGAAAAG